>CATQJL010000112.1:44021440-44283940 GCA_958299035.1 Cylicocyclus nassatus | reverse complement strand
GCGAACGACACACATTAGTCCAATTCCAGTTGTCTTTTGTCAAGTGTTCTCTCGATGTAGTTTATTCGATTTTGCGCTGACGTAGATTTTTCTGTACCATGAAGTTTTTAGTAATTACTATGGCTTGATTTGTTAGGGACAGTGAAAGATGACAGCGCGGTAGATGTGAAACACACCAGTATAGAGTATGTACTCTATACTTGTGTGTTCCACTATATACTTAATATTGATATATATATACCATTATATATGTACCCATCAGGGTGGACCGCTGCTTCAAGGATCGGGGCATTATGGTGTCTCCCGCAGGTCACCCCGCTGCAAACACAGGTGACCTGATTTTGCCTCGACACCGATTTCGTGTGACGCGCCGTTGGTCAATGAGATCACACCATTTTACATTTTAACCTGCGGGTGACAACCGCGAATGTCTGAGATGGGACCGCCACTGAAGCCTCCGCAGGGTGTGCCGCGCGCAGCGGTGATCCCGTGTGGAAAACATTACGGTCGTGCGAATCGCCCTACACCCCGAGGCAAACGACTCGTTTACAGCGCACACGTAACGATACGATATCATTTGTGATAAATCTGGGGATCCAAGATTTCTGCAAAATTACGTCCGGGTCGTATGGTAATCTCATGCAAGCTTTCGGTTCAAAGTCTTTAAATTCACAGTTCCATCGTCCACAAAATATTGTAGACTAAGCATATCGAGGCATTGAGGGCCGCATGTCTTAACATCCCGCCAAGGAGGGGATCGCAACCTAAGAGAAAGTTTTGAATCTTGAAGCTCCAAATATCTGGCTTGACGCTGTCTACCTATCCATTAGTATATGCCTACCATCCTTCACTATATAAGAATAGAAGTGACAATCCGTACAAGCCGCATTTTCCAGCTTTTTGTATAATCCCCTAATGATCCCCGGCGGCCAACCGTCTTTTCTTCAGAGTCATTTTTCTGTCTTCAAATTAAGGAAACTGTCCTTTTTTTCACTCAACCGCGCTAAGCATGCTGCTGATAAGAACAAATGAGTTTTTGAAATATCGATTTTCGATAAACTCCAACTTTCGACTTGTGGTTCATCGCAAATTCCATGAATCCAAAACATCATTTGTTCTTATCAGCAACATGCTTAGCTCTGTTGAGCTAGGTAATCGGTACAACTTTGGAATGCTTTCGCTAACTTCGAAGAAAGAAAATTGACTTTATGGAAAAGACGGTCAGCCGCTGGGGATCATTAAGGGATCATACAAAGAGCTGGAAAATGCGGCTTGTACAGCTTCTTGCTCTTGTTCAATATGTTCATACTAGCTTGCTTACCCGGCTCCGCCCGGCCCTGTGAAAACACTGTAATAAAAGTCCCATCCCTATCCCTGTACAGCCTTTCCCTGTGCCCACTTCTACACTTCATTTCCCGTTCCCTGTGTTGTTTTCGAAATCAGCATGCCCTTACCCCTCCTGTGCCAACTCCCAGCCCTGTAGCTCAAACTTTGCAAAAAATCGATAAAATCGATAAAAGTAGTGGACGATCTTAAGAACTAATATTGTATTCGTAATCAGCATGCTCGATTATCCCCCTGTGCCAACCTCCAGCCCCGTAGGTCAAACTTTACAAAAAAATAGATAAAATCGATAAAAGTAAAAGATAATCCTGAAAACTAATATTGTATTCGGAATCCCCATGCTCGATTACCCCCCTGTGCCAACTCCCAGCCCAGTAGGTGAACTTTGCAAAAAAATCGATAAAAATCGATAAAATCGACATCGATCGATACGAAAAGTAGCCTATGACACCCGCCGGGGCCCGAAGTGTATGTGTGCCAAGTTTGGTCCGGATCGGTTCAAAAATGGAATATTCTATTCGGAACATACGTACACACAGACATACAGACATACAAACAGACATTCAGCTTTATATATAAGATCGAAAGATGGTGGAAATACCTACGGATAGGTTATACGGCGTGAAATCCAGATATCCAGAGCTTCAGGATATGAAGCTTTCTTTCAAGCTGCGACCCCTCTCCGGAGGGATGACTACGCATGCGGCCCTTAATCTCTCGATACATGTTTAGTCTACAATATCTCGTATTCAATGGAAATGTAAATTCAGGGTTTTGGAACCGGCATGCATGGCACTACTATACGGCCCGGACGTAGTTTTGCATTTGGAACTCCCTGGGCCACTAGTCCAGTTAAATGTCTTTCCGAGACAACATCGTCTTTTCGACAAAAGTTGCATCACTCGGGCGTGCGTTCGAATTAATACATAGCTGTTTGAAGTTTCTACACAAGTTTCCGGAAAATTTCTTAACAAACTGATACATCAAATAATGAGAAAACAGAATTGATTTGGGTATGCATAAGAAAAAGCGATGAAAACGTGATTTGCAAATTGCAAAAGCAAGTATTAGATCGATTAGCACGAATAGCGACAAAAGATACAACTACTCAATCGAATTTTTGAGAACATTTCGTCTTGATTAATGCATTTTCATATCTAACAGCATGCTGATTCAATAGTGTCGATTATTGGGAATATGCAAACACAAACTTGAGATAGACGAGCGGATTCCTATACCGTGTGAGGATTGGTGATCAGGGAAAGCAAAGTTGAGCCAAATTTTCCTCTACTCCAAAACTTAACCTTAAAAATCATAAACAAACTGTACCCCTATCATGCTGTGTGCTAAACGGGGCAGACTCTTCTTTCCAATTTCTTTAGTTGCCCACGCTTTCTTCATTATTAGAATCCTTGATGAATTGCCAGATTCCTTTAAACTCTTTCAAACGCGCAATGGCAGTACCTTCTGCATGTTTCTCGTTTTTACCCCTCTAACGCTCTTCTCTTCAAAGAAAATCTCGTTGCCTTTCACAAGTCTTGTAGACAAAACCTCACTAAGTTAGCCGAAATGTCTGAGTCGTCTTGTAAGTATTATCACACCCACATTTTCTAGGTCTGCAAAGTTGACGCTGAAAATGTTTGCACCATCATTTTTCCCACATTTTCAATACTACAAATCTATATCTTCACTTTTTTAGCTGGCCACATTTCACCCCCCCCCCTTTTTTCCAGGATTTTCATAGTTGTGTGCACCCTGAGTTTTTTCCGAACAGTTTTACAGCCGAGATCCGATTTATTCTGCTTTTTTTCCGAAGCAACTCTTTAAAAAGCCAAAATTTCTCTTTATTCAAAGTTTGTAAAGCTTCTATAAATAACATTTCTTCTCTCAAAGGCACCGTCTACCCAAAACTCGACATCCATGTTTTTGTCGTTCTCATGTTCCTGTATGTCAAAATAGCGGATTCAGATACAAAATATCTAGCGTGTGCTGGTCGAGAAATCTTCTCTTGGAAGAGTGCTAATGCTACATAATCTCATTTTTTCGCAGTAGAGTCAGGGCCAGGGGTGGCAAATGGACACCTACTAAACAAATTAGCTCTGGTCACTCCAACTTTTATGGTTTCCTCATGCGAAGATTGTTTGACGCGTGCTTTCCACCTAGGGGCTACTCATTAGTTGCTATTTCGGGCTCCAACTTGGAAGAGAGGAACTGCAAATGTGATTGTTGTAACATTATAAAAAATTTGAGTAGAGTCAAAGTTTGGCCACCATTAGGGTTATAAAAAAGTTGAAGAGAGCGTCCAGACACCTACCAGTACCCTATAGTCGACGAATTGCCGACTTCAGGATTTTGCGCGAGGCACAGCAAGCAACGCGATTTAAGTCGTTCGCCAAATATGTTAAGACGTCTGGTTTTGGGACGAATATCTCAGCCCAAGTGCTCCTTTTGCGCTGCCGCTTGGGCAGTGTCTTAGCTAGGCTCACAATATAAGTTAGTCATTCCATGTGCCCGGATTTTCCTAGACGCTAACTTTGAGTGTGCTCTCCACCCACAAAAGTTTTTCATATGAAACCAAACTTTGATTCTATTCTCCACAGTGCGTACAAACCGTTGGAGCCAGATAATTGCCGATTGCAAACAAATTTGCCTACTTTTCGGTAAGGATTCTAAAAAAAGTGTTATACCTTTTGATCACATAGTTATTTTCGCAGTTTTTTGCGCCAGTGCGTCATCATGTTTCGCAAGACTCGCACTGGTTCTACTATCCGTTTTCTTTCCGCGCTCGCATAATGTTTGAAAATCACCGCGCAACGCTGATTATCACAAATGAATTGTGACCATCTCCTCATTCCTACAGCTTTTCCACGTTAAGATCGGTAACTTGGTAGTAACATTCTCGAGGAAGAACATGCAATTTTAAGCTAACAATAAGTATTAGATTTATCTCTGGTTTGATAGTTGCCGTACGAACAACAACTACCATGAGCTACATCAATCATCAAACATTTAATATTCTTCTGAATGAAAGCTTGACAAACTGGAGATCTACGTAAATTCCTATTAAACTTTAAGATGAAAAAGATCTTTTGGTTTCTTTTTGGGCTAAAATCCATGGCTCCAAATTTACATGTCAAACGAGGGAGGGGGGGGGGTGCGGTCTATATACCGAGCGAACCATCTTGTCCTTATGCATAGAGAACCTAAACACTGGTAACGTATGTTTGCAATTCGGTCCATGAGCTTGGCTTCTCGCTCTATGAATTTTGTGCCAGACAAACATACACACAAAAGCAGTCGTTAAAGCGCGTTATCACAGTTAAATTTTCCCCCAGTCTTTGTCTGTCTTCTATACATAGAAAGTGGAAACTCGAAACTTCCACCTTAGGGGAAAGAGTTTTCCTGCATGGCTTGGTCTTTTAAAAAGGGAAACTGAGCAGCAACCAAGCAGCAAAATTCAGAGCTGGCGTCGCTCCACGTTCACGTGCTGATCTTTGGCTGCCACAGCAGCGTCACCTCCCCACTTGCAATATTTTCACCACTTCTCACTAAGATACCAATGATCGTTTCTTCTAGCTTAAAACGATGACATTCACACTTTCGACGACAACTATTCCTAAAAGTTGCTTCACTTTAGACCCATTTTTCATCCCTTTTTGAGGGAATTTCACAATTCAACAGCATTCATATCAGTTTGTCTTCTTATTTCTATCTCTACCATTTCCTGCCTGCTATCCTCAATAATCGCCAATATGAGCGTTGTTGGCGCAATCACCGACCTAGGCCCCGGACAGACTTCACGCGATTTGACCGTCGCGACTCAATCGCCGACATTTCCATTCATTTTCATTTCACATTCAAAAATTTCGGGCTGGAAAAGTATCACAAGCGAAATGCAAGCTGATCGGCATGGAAAGATGTTGTAACAGTTGTCTCGTCGCGATTCAGTCGCGACGATCAAATCGCGTGAAGTCTGTCCGGGGCCTTAGGCGGAGTAAAGCAGGCTGAGAGAGTGGACACTTCGACCAGATCAGCTGTTGGAGAAGAAGGTGTCATGCTATGTTTGCTCGAAAAACAAAATTTGAGTTGAAAAGTTTCACAAAGGAAGGGAAAGAAGCCAAGCCCATGGACGAAATGCAAACATAGCTTACCAGTATTTAGGTTCCCTATGCACAAGGACAAGACGGTTCGCTCGGTATAGACTGCAGTGTCGCAAATCGTTTTACGTGCAAATTTGGAGCCATAGATTGTAGCCCGAAAAGAAACAAAAGATCTTTTTCCCCATAAAATTTAGTAGGAATTTACGTAGATTTCCAATTTGTCAAGCTTTCATTCAGAAAAATACAAAGATTTTTATCATTAATGTAGCTCATGGTAGTTATTATCCGTACCAACTATCAAGCCAAAGATAAATCTAGTACTTATTGTTAGCTTAAATTTGCATTGTTCTTCCTCGAAAATGTTACCACAAAGTAACTGATTTACACGGAAAAGCTGTGGGAGTGAGTAGATTTCACAATTCATCTGTGGTGATCAGCGTTGCGCGGTGATTTTTAAAGTCATCATTATGCGAGCGCGGAAAGCATACGGATAGTAGAACCATTGCGAGTCTTGCGAAGCAGTATGACGCACTGGGCTATAAACTGCGAAATTAATTATGTGATTAGAAGGTATGACAGTTTTTTTTGAGGAGAATAAAATCAAAATTTGATTTCAAATGAAAAACTTTTGTGAGTGGAGAGCACACTCAAAGTTAGCGTCTAGGAAAATTCGGACATATGGAATGAGTGGAAACTTATATTGTGAGCTTAACTAAGACACTGCCCAAGCGGCAGCGCAGATGGAGCACTCGCGGCTGTGATATTCGTTCCCAACCCAGAGACAACGTATTTGGCGGACGACTTAAATCGTGTTGCCTGCTATGCCTCGCGCAAAACCCGGAAGTCGGCAATTCGTCGACTATAGGGTAGTGGTAGGTGTCTGGATGCCCTCTTCAACTTTTTTGTAATCCTAATGGTGGCCAATTTTTTAGTCTACACAAGTTTTTTATAATGTTACAACAACCACGATTGCAAACCCTCTCTTCAAAGTTAGAGCCCGAACGACTGAGTAACCCCTAGGGTAGAAAGCGCGCTCTAATCAAACAATCTTCGCATGAGGAAATCATAAAAGTTGGAGTGACCATAGGTAAAGGGCCGGGCATACTTCACGCGATTTGGCAATTCGCCAGAAGTCTTCAGATCTAACACTAGAAAGCTGCACATGCATAGTGTGTATAACTTGCGGGGATTGATTAAATCCCTATCTTCTGTGCATTTAAAATGTGCTTACGACGAGTTATGGAAAGTTGGAATATTGCCAAATCGCGTCGCGACTGAAATCGCGTGAAGTATGCCCTGTCCTTATTTTGTTTAGTAGGTGTCCATTTGCCACCACTGACCCTGATCCTACCGCGAAAAAATGATGTAGCACTAGCAGTTCCAAGAGAAGATTGCTCGACCAGCACACGATAGGATATTTCGTAATTGGCTCCGCTATCTTGACATAGATGAAAAAGATTACACCTTAGGCCTCGGGCAGAATTCATGCGATTTGGTCGCGATTGATCGCGACAAGACAACTGTAACAACATCATTGCATGCCGATATTCTTGCATTTCGGTTGTGATAGTTTTCCAACACGATAATCGTGATTAACTATCACAACCGAAATACGAGAAGATCGGCATGCAATGAATTCGTAACACGTCTAATTCACTTTTTTGAAGCTAATTTTGAGGACCGTGTAAGACAGTTCTGAAGAGTAATATGAACAGGTTGAACAATGTGTATTTCATCGTGCCTGTCATGCGAAAAAGGACTAACGAGACTAGAGAGGGTTCAAGGAGGCGGGCGGGACACCCGGAGAGGGGGTAGGGGAACGGAAGCCGCCAGTTTGAGCCGCCTTTCGCAGCTAATTGGTCCTTTCGCAAAGTTGTTGCATGTCGTCCCAGGACCAGCAGTCCGCGCAGGCGACTGAAGCTGGCGGCTTTCGTTCCCCTACCCCCGGAGAGGCGGTCCGCAAACAGCCCTAATTCGCCGATTTCCTTCTATAGCTAGTGGTTAGAGAGCTAGTTCGCGCAGTAATTCCAACTCAAGGCGGAAATACTATTCAGACAAAAAAGTTTAACCCTTTCGGACCTGGTGGTGGCAATTGCCACCATCAATTCAGGGACTTGCTGTGCTGGCGCAAGAGCATAATTTTGATACTCAATGTTACAGATCTGCTCAGATAGCCTTTGCCTTTCAAGTATTGTTTTGAAACCGCGTTTTCGTTTGTTTCCCTGTCAGCAAAACAAGTATTTCTATAAACAAGTGACTTGCAAACGATCAATAACTTGCTCCGGCGTCAGCACTGTGTCAGTAATCTCATTCATGCCAATAAATTTCCTCGATGTTATCAATAAATTAGAACGATGTTGTACACGTGTAGTCACTAACAGTTTGCCGCTCCACATGTATCGAAAAAAATTTGCAAAATAAAAATAAACGCAAAACAAAGAAATCAAAAAAAAAAACAGTAAGAAACAGAATGGATGTCGGAAAGGCTCCAAACTCCGTTGTAATGTTTTCATATGCTAGTAAGTAAAAAGCGATAGGAATGAGGTTTTTCTTGTTCCAGGAAAGGATCTCCGAAAGGGGTAAATCTGCTCTAAAGCTGCCTTTCTCGACGAAAGCTATCGATCTGATTTAGGGCCTTGATTGAACTCTTCTCGTAGTATAAGCTAGCTGGCGGTTCCAAGTCTCTTTCAATTGTGTGCTTTTCAGCTAACAGAAGGTCCGCTGATATCCCAGTTTAACGCTGCCTAGCTAGGCAGTTGCTATCCAGACTCTTTCTGTGAGGCCTGAAAACGGTTAGGGCTCTCTCATTCAAATTGCTAACAAGGGAATGGTCAGAAATCGAAGTGGCCATTCCAGACAAGCTGCGTAGCGTTAGATGCAGCATGAAGCGCTGACTCTAAATCTGTCTTCTTCATCTGCTTATCTCTTTTCTGGACGAAGTTATAAGCCTTTAAAGACCATTATTTTGCTTAGAAATTATGCGTGA
Organism: Cylicocyclus nassatus; assembly: GCA_958299035.1. Taxonomy (NCBI): domain Eukaryota; kingdom Metazoa; phylum Nematoda; class Chromadorea; order Rhabditida; family Strongylidae; genus Cylicocyclus; species Cylicocyclus nassatus. Next base: position 44,275,510 of record CATQJL010000112.1, on the reverse strand, counting down.
AATTGAAATTTAGCCGTACAGAGCCTCGTTCGCCTCAATGCTGGGCCAAAACATGCAGCTAGCTTACTTAAAATTTTTGAAGCCAGAAGCCGAGCTAAAAGTGCAACAACGTGCTAAATTTCGCTGTTTTTATGTACGATTTTTTCACAATAAAACCGCTTGTAGCTTCGTCCATAGAAGCGGGAAGCAGATAAGGAAGACAGATTCGAAGTCAGCGTTTTATACTGCATCGAATTATATACAGCTTGTTTGGTTTGGCCACTTCGACTTCTGACCATTCCCTTGTAAGCTCGCATTTCGGCATCCTTGCAAAAGCGGCACTGTGCCTTGCTGCATCCTTACTAGTTTAGCAACAAGGAAGCTCGTACACAGCTCGTCATGGCATACCCTAAATAGGCGTCAACGAAACACCAGGCTGACACCCAGCTGGATAATTTCTAGATAGCTTTGTGTATGTCAACCTGCTATGAGATTGAATCTACGCTAAGACAGCCTCTTGCTTCAGGTTAGTACTCCTCTTGGGGGGAAGGTGGGAAAGGGGGGGAGGGGGTACTAACCTCAAGGACGAATACGGCAGTGCTCCAAAGCAGTGGAAGAAATGGTGCATAAAAAGTCAAACACTGCGAAGCCACAAGAATAAGTCTTTTTTCACAAATCAAAATGTCCACTAAATCTATGGGATTCTTAATCAACTACTGATTCATAGGAACTGAATTTTCCAGCTTCGTTGTCTTTGCTCTGTCATTTCGAATGTGCTCCACGGAAACGGAACCATGTAGTGGGGTGATCCAGAACATCAAAAATGGACATTGCTACAGGGTGAGTAAAGTCAAGCATACATAAGATAGACTAATATGCAGTAGAGTAGATTTGTATTATTCTGTGACTAATAAACTCGGAACCGCTTTGCACATATTGTCTACAGCTTGAACTTGTTTCTTCTGGCAATGTAGCAAAAAATTCCAGATGCCCTTTGATTCAGATGGCTTAGGGGCTGGAAGGCGGGCCTTCGTGAGCTAATTGAGGCCAGTTAAAGGCAGCGTCCACCCAGAATTTGGCCTCCCATGTTTTCGTCATTCTGAGGCCTTTCCGTGGCCCTGATTACAGTTCCGAACTTCAAACTTTCCAAGATTCACAAAAAACCCGATTCTTGGGGACCCTATCTTGAGGGCGCGGACGAGTTTCGGACTGCTCGTCCCCGTCGGCATGCCAGCGGGGAGGAGCTGCAACTCCATGGGTGCAGTTGCAGCAGTGAACAGCTTCTGCTCACTACCACGTTAATACGTGTCAGGAGGCATCCCTGGCTGGGCGGAGTCTGATATCAGACTCCGCCCAGCCAGGAACTTCCAGGCCCCTTATCTCCATTCAGAGACAACGTTAGAAGACCGGACCAACGCAGATGCCCCTTTTCTGGGGCCTACATTCAGGATCGACACTAATCGAAGGGGGTTAGGTTTAGCCTGGACACTGCCTTTAATGATCAGAGAGCACGCGCCGTGAGAGACTCATATTGCGTCGCGCGCGCGAGCGGCCTCAATTAGGTAATACAGCCCTGCCTTTTAGCCGCCAAGCCAGTTGAAATAAAGGTTAGATACATCACAAATATAAAGTTGTTAAAGGCAGCGTCCCATTAGACTGAGGGGTACCTGGCTCTGGTAGTAATGTAATAGTGGACCCCCTAACTAAGCGACTTCAGAAGTTGCAGCGCGAAAGGGGGGTCTACGAAGTCTACAAATCGTCCCTCAAGTAGCCAAGATCTTACGGTAGACTCGGACGAGTACAAAATGCATGCGAGGTACAGACGCAGAGCTGGGGGACCCTGCGCTCATGACTGTGTGCGCTATGCGTGCTTTGGCCTTGCATTTCGAAATCGCTGGTGTGCGGCGTCCGGCCCTACCGTAAGATCCGGGCCACTTTCGAGGCAAATTTCAGGCTTGGTGGACCCCTCTTTTTCGCTTCGATTCAATCATCGTTTCGGTAGGGGGTCTACTTTAACATCGCCACAAAATCCCGGCACCTACTTTTTGCCGGGACGCTGCCTTTAACAATCTCGTTTTGGCAATGTCTGTAAAGCTGTTTCTCTCATGAAGGGAACGAAGGTTGGCCGAAGTGGCCTCTTGAAGTGAAATGTACACTGTCTTGTAGAGCTTGGAACGCTGATTCCAAATCTGCCTTCGCTATCTGCTGCGGGCTTTTGGACGATGATTTATGAATGTTTATGTGGGTAATAAGTTAATTGCAAATTAGTGTAAAATCAAACGTACCTTTTTTTTTAAAGCTCAACCAGTAGTCAGGTCACTGGGTGCAAGGAATATTCTTGTTTCAAATATTTCAACTCGCTGCACCCCATTGGAACATCAGGAAAAGGTTACGACTGATTTCTATACTAACCTTGTATTTGCATTTTTATTCGCAAAAACCTTCATAACTCCTCGCCCAGAAGCCCGTTGGAATCAGCGTTCCAAGCTCTACAAGACAGTGTACATCTCATTCTAACAGGCCACTTCGACCAATCTCCTTTCCCGTTAGTCACAAAATGAATTACGCTTTTTGATACTCCATTAGTTGAACCAAGAAATGAAAATGGTGTCCTGCTGAAACTTCATCTAAGGCCCCGGGCAGACTTCACGCGATTTGATCGTCGCGACTGAATCGCGACGAGACAACTGTTACAACATCATTCCATGCCGATCAACTTGCATTCGGTTGTGATACTTTTCCAGCCCGAAATTTTGGAATGTGAAATGAAAATGAATGGAAATCTTGGCTATTAGATCGCGACGATTAAGTCGCGTGAAGTCTGTCCGGGGCCTAAGGGGTTATTTCGCACACTCATTACGAATACCACACTAATTTCGCACGGTACTGCCATCCGGTGGAGTTACGGTAGGAGATCAAAACCAAGGATTTGCGCCAAACTTCGTCTGGGGGGGGGGGGGCTGGCACGCTAAACATGAAATCATATTCACTTCATACAGTAGCGCCATCTTTTCGTGTTACGGTGCGTATACGGTAGAAGGCTAAAAATACTGGATTTGAAAATTTTGCCTAGAAGGGTTCCTAAGCACTTTGATCACGAATATCATGCTCTTTCTGCTATTTGAAATATTTTTCGAGGAAGTACAATATGTACCTTAGATTGCTAAAATGAAGATCTGCCCGAATGTGTTGATCACGTATATATATCGCACTCGTCTCTTACGATAAAGCTTTCGTAGATTTTTGGGATTTGATTTTGGCTGAAAAGAGGAAAAGTTGCTCTTTCACCACTGTAGCTCATCCTAACTCTAACAGTAAAGGAGTGTTGCAGCGAACGAGGATGATATTTGCAATCAACATGCTTAAGAACCCCTTCGGGCAAAGTTTTGGAATTCGAGATTCTTATCCATCAACCGTATCCCCACCACAACCCAAAGAATGGAGCTACCATACGAAATGAATATGATATTCATGTTCAGCTTGCCAAATAAATAATTTCCCTAGGCGAAGTTTGGGGCAAATCCGTGATTTGACTACTACCGTAATCCTGCCGTAGCTTCACCATATGGCACTACCGTCCTGAATGATTGTGATATTCGTAATTAGTGTGCAAAACAACTCCCATAGACGAAGTTTTAGCGAGATCCGCAATCATCTTTTCGGTCAACAAACGTAAAATAGCGCCGCTTTTTTTGAATTTAATTAGTAATTTTTAGCGCTTTTGTGATCACAAAACCTTTGAAGATGCTAACAAAACATGCTTTAATCTCGGAGGTTATTTGCCTATGGTTCGAAACAGTTATGAAGACAAGTTCCTTGCAAGTAAGTTGAGGGTTGCACACATACTACAGGTAAACTGTTAAAGTTTTGCAGAGATGTATGGATGAGCCCCCCACTAGATCGAATGTTGAAAAGGATTAGCATAGCATGATTTTACTGAAATCGCATGAAGTCATCAAGATGTTCGCATGAGTAGTCTGCGTCGACTTTGAACTAACTCGTAGAGGATGTCAAATGGCATCGGTCTTCCGACATCGTGCCTATAGTAATCAGCGGTATCACGGTGTGAGGCTCGCGGAGTTTGCTATATGTCCATTCCATATGCGACAGCGTAGCATACGGGAACAGCACCGATCCCGAGTAAGACATCCTATATCGCAGATTCGTTGGATGCGGTACCCTGGCAGCTAGAATGAGGCGTCATCTCATGTTTTTGAGTGGTCATGAGCTTTCTGGATGATTAGCATTCGCCCAAAGCGCATCTCAGTTCCCGCATTCCGGAAAGTCACTCGCACCTTAGCATGGCGAATAAAAAACGGAAATCACGAACAACTTTGAAGCTGAAAATTTAGTATTGAAAGATGTTCAGTCGAAGTAAAAACCTATAATCAGGAAACTTTGAGAGTGCCTTCCAAGTATGCCTGAGAGGCTACATTGACGCGAATGGTGACTATGAAACGATTCTGAAACAAATTTGAGTCAAACAATTCAGCATCAAAAGATCCAACTCATAAAAAAAGGGCACGAGCTGCCAGCGTACCTAAGGCATGGACCGGACATCACGGCGGAGCAGCACGCGCCGCGAGATAAACGCTTGCTCCAGTACAAAACTCGCTAATGTACAAATCGCCTCTCGCAACATTTCAGCCGCGCCGCGCCTGGTCCGCAACATTTGAGCAGTCCGTGCGGTCAACGAATCGACGATACTTTGAAATATTCGAGATTTTTTTTCGAATAAACAAAAACAAATAATCGAGACTTGAAAAACAAAATCATCGAATAATCGAATGTCGAGTTTGCGAAATCAAAAGGCCGACTGATCAAATATCAATTATTTTCTTTACAAGGGAACGATACTTGGTGTCCGTGGCCTTTCAAGATGATATGTATAGCATTAGACTCGTCTTGAAGCCCTGATTCCGAATCTGACTTCCTTTTTTGCTAATCTTTTCTCTCAAAAGATTATGAACGATTTTCGCGCTAAGGGAACTATGGTGGGAATGCAAAACTGACGCCAGGATGTGGTATAGTGGCTAGTTCGATAGCCTCACAACTTAATGCGGTTTAGGTTCGAGTCCTTTGTGCTTTTCAGTTTTGCATTGCCTCAATCAAGCTTCTTTTGAAGGTAAAGTTAGGCCTCCTCGACCGTATTTCCCTTGGGCGGTTATTGAGGCGAAAATCCATCATAACTTCCTCTGAAGAAACGGTCAGCAGAAACGGAAGTCAGTTTCGGAATCAGCGCTCCAAGGCGAGTGCATTAGTGTACAGCTCATCTCAAAAGGCCACGGACACCAAGTACCGTTTTTTTTTTGTTAGAGTCGATCAGTCGATAGCTCCAAAAACAAAGAAATATCGAACTTCAGTCTATTCGAGGGAAAAATTTGCAGTTAAGTACTTACCTGCTGTATCGATTATTTGAACAAAACTCATCGAAGCACAATGAAGCACTCCTTGTAGCATGGAACATACGAGGGAATACCAAGTTACACTTGCAAACAGAAAAGAGACGTATATCACTCTTAGACAATCGGTGCCATAGCTCCGGAGGACAGTCGAATTCTGGCAGAGCTGCGGAGGGACCAATTGACCATTGAGAGCGGGGCGAGGGGGCGGTCCCTTTCTGTGACGTCACGGTGATGTCACAAGAACGCGATGAAACCCCTCCGGCGGGCTTGCAAACCTCTGCTCCGGAGGTACGCCAGATTTAGGAGAGCCCCGGAGCACAGATTTGCGCTCCGGAGATACGCCAGATTTGGGAAACCTCCGGAGCACAAAATGGGAGATCTCCGAATCACAAATGGGAGATCTCCGAAGCACAAAATGGGAGGGCTCCGGAGCACAAATGGGAGGGCTCCGGAGCACAAAATGGGAGGGCTACGGAGCACGAGTGGCAAACCCCCGCTGGGCAGACCCCGCGGCCCTGCCATTTCTGCTCCGGAGGTATCCCTTCGTCTGAGCTAGAATCATCAAAACTAACTCCTTTTAAGTGGCATAAGATTAGCGAAACCCACAGAACACCTCTACGGATTTCGCTGTATTGTTACTTGTAATCATATGTACATGTCCCCACCTGCACCCAAACACTGACTTAGGGCCGCATGCACTAACCTCCCCGCTGGGGAGGGAATTGCAGCTTAAAAGAAAGCTTCATCTGAAGCTCCAGATATCTGGATTTCATGTTGTGTACCTACCCGTAAGTATTCCTACTACCCTTCATGAACATGTTGAACAGGAGCGAGAAGCTGTACGAACCGCATTTTCCAGCTTTTGTATGATCCCTGATGATCCCCGGCGCTTTTTTTAGAGTCATTTTTCTTTCTCCGAAGTTAACGAAAACCTTCCAAAGTTGTACTGAACATCTAACACAACAGTGCTAAGCATGTTGCTGATGAGAACAAATGAGTTTTTGAAAAGTCGAATTTTTCGGTAAACCTCAAATTTCGACCTGTGGATCATCGCAAATTACATGATTCCAAAACATCATTTGTTCTTATCAGCAACATGCTTAGCACTGTCGGGTCGGATATTCTGCACAACTTTGGAGGTTTTTCGTTAACTTCGGAGAAAGAAAAATTACTCAAAAGAAAAGCGCCGGAGATTATCAGGGATCATACAAAAGCTGGAAAATGCGGTTCGTACAGCTTCTCGCTCCTCTTTAACATGTTCATAGTGAAGGGTAGTAGGAATACTTACGGATAGGTACTATACTTGGGTAATTCGAGAATTTTTCATCGAATGAATGAATCTTATATATAAAGCTGAATGTCTGTTTGTATGTCTGTCTGTATGTCTGTCTGTATGTCTGTCTGTATGTATGTATGTATGTACGTATGTTCCGAATAGAAAATTCCATTTCTGAACCGATCCGGACCAAACTTGGCACACATACGCTACGGGCCCCGGCGGGTGTCATAGGCTACTTTTCGTCATCGATCGATATCGATTTTATCGATTTTTATCGATTTTTTTGCTGAGTTCACCTACGGGGCTGGGAGTTGGCACAGGGGGGTAATCGAGCATGGGGATTCCGAATACAATATTGGTTTTCAGGATTATCGATTACTTTTATCGATTTTATCGATTTTTTTGCAAAGTTTGAGCTACGGGGCTGGGAGTTCGCACAGGGGGGTAATCGAGCATGGGGATTCCGAATACGATATTGGTTTTCAGGATTATCGATTACTTTTATCGATTTTATCGATTTTTTTGCAAAGTTTGAGCTACGGGGCTGGGAGTTCGCGCAGGGGGGTAATCGAGCATGGGGATTCCGAATACAATATTGGTTTTCGGGATTATCGATTACTTTTATCGATTTTATCGATTTTTTGCAAAATTTGAGCTAGGGGGCTGGGAGTTGGCACAGGGGGGTAATCGAGCATGCTGATCATCCCCAAGGGGGTGATCAGCATGCTCGATTACACCCCTGTGCCAAATTCCAGCCCCCTAGCTCAAATTTTGCAAAATCGATAAAATCGATAGAAGTAATGGATAATTCCAAAAACTAATATTGTATTCGTAATCTGCATGCTCGATTACCCCCCTGTGCAAACTCCCAGCCCCGCAGGTCAAACTTTACAAAAAAATTGATAAAATCGATAAAAGTAATGGACGATCCTGAAAACTAATATTGTGTTCGTAATCAGCATGCTCGATTACCCCCCTGTGCAAAATCCCAGCCTCGCATGTCAAAATTTACAAAAAATCGATAAAATCGATAAAAGTAATCGATAATCCTGAAAACCAATATTGTATTCGGAATCCCCATGCTCACTTCCCCCCTGTGCCAACTCCTAGCCCTGTAGGTGAACTCTGCGAAAAAATCGATAAAAATCGGTAAGATCGACATCGATCGATAACGAAAAGTGGACTGTGACACGCGCCGGGGCCCGAAGTGTATGTGTGCCAAGTTTGGTCCGGATACGGCGGAGCCGGGTAAGCCAGCTAGTATCGAATAAATTCGAAAAGGAAAAATTTCGAATAAACGAATATCGAATAAATTCGGAAAATCAAAAATATCGAATGAATGAATTTCGAATAAATTCGGAAAATCAAAAATATCGAATGAATGAATATCGAATATATTCGAACATTGAAAGTCGAATTTCGAATAAATATTCGAATGATTTATCGATTAACTGAAGCAATCACATCTCAAACTTTCCGACATATCTGGCTAGAGCCGATCCAATCATAATCAGCCCCTAGTATCCCCTATACCAACTCCTAGCTCAAAATTTTCCAAAAATTGCTGAAATCGATAAAATAGATTTCGGTTTCAATCAGCATCCTCGTTTACCCCCTATACTAACTCCCAAGCTCGTAGGTCGAGATTTTCCAAAAATCGATAAACATAATCAGCACCCTCACTTACCCCCTTGTACCAACTCTCAGCCCCGCAGCTCAAACTTCCCCAAAAATCGATAAAGTCGGTCGGTCGGCATTTAGTCTATAAATCAGCAAAAAGTCATATTTTACCCATTATGGACGATCTAAAAAGCAGTCGATATAAATTTTTATGCTGTGCCCAAAAGATTCTTCTTCAGATGGTCTGAAAGAGACTGATGTACACCAGAATTAACTTTATTTCTTATCAGCACAACAATGTAAAAGCAAAGGGCTTGCTCTACTTTCTACATCAATTAAAATCCACATATGATTTTTTTACTGTCGCAAGCAGTCGGAAGAATGCTACTCTCCATACAGTTCAATGGTATAACGGTTGCAAAAGATGCATTACCGAATTTTGCGAAAAAAAAAACGCGGACGAACTGAGCTTGATACTCAGCAGTTGGCTTTGAAACAAAGTCGAATAATCTGAATACGGAGTCATTCGAATACGAATTCGAATAAACATTCGAATAAAACATTCGAATAAAATCTATTCGAAACCCCGTTTCTTGATTATTCGAGTTTTCGAATAATATTCGAAACCTCGTTTTTTGACTATTCGAGTTTTCGAATTTTATTCGAAACCCTGTTTTTTGATTATTCGAGTTTCGAATATTATTCGAAAATGGAAGAACTCCGAATATCGAATTTCGAATACGAATATATTCGAATGTTTTATTCGAATGATCGAATTTCTATTCGATTCGGACCCAAGTATAATAGGTACACAATCCAGGTGTCTGGAGTTTCGAAATATAAAGCTTTCTTTTAGGCTGCGATCCCCTCCCCGCGTGGATGTTAGTGCATGCGGCCCTTAAAGGCACCGTCCACCCAAAATGGAGGTTGGCGAGATTATGATGGCATACTAGTGTGGGCCCCCATACTAGACAAACCTCCAAGCTTCGCCGCAAAAGACTGCCTCGAAACAGGGATTTTTGGGGGTTTCGCGGATTTTCGACTCCATATTCGGAATCAGGGCTTTCAGAAGGCCTGAAGGCGACAAAAATATTGAATTCGAGATTTTGGGTGGACGGTGCCTTCAACACGTTGACGACGAGCCATTTTTTTGAGGTCTGTCCCTGTGGACGAGACGTTTCCGTACATCCCTACGCCTGGCCGCATGTATGTATGCATGTACCCATGCACGAAATGTAAAATGTGCAAGCCCCGCCCTCATGTGGCAAGCTCCGCCCACTAGGTCGAAAATGTCGGAAATTGCCCAAATTTCAAGAATTCATGCGATTTCCGCCACTTTTGAAAAATGGGCGGAGCTTGCCACTCAGGGGCGGAGTTTGCGCGACGGTGGGCAGGGCCTAGCCATAGGTTGTTTGAGGTCTTTGCGTTCATCTACGGCCTCATCCATGCTTTTTATGAACAGAAAGGGTCCCTGTGAGAGGCATGGGAGTGGGCGGAGTCTGCTTAAAGGGGCGGGGCTAATACATGAAGTACATCTGAGCCTATGCTGATTATATGAACAAAAGCTGAGAGGATTGTACAGATAGTATTGAAATAAAGGCCGCCGCGCACCATTGCGCGGCGTCGTCCACAGGGACAGACTGCCTGCCGCGCACAATTGCGCGGCACTGTTGTCAACGTGTTAAAGGCAGCGTCCAGGCAGATCTGGACCTATAGGGCTTCTACGTGGAAAGTACTTTTGGGGCCCTAACTAAGGCACTGCCCAAGCGGCAGCTCAGGTAGTGCGGTAGTGGTTGAGATATTCCCCTCGAAACTGGACCCCGCGACCGTGTTTCGCATGGATTCATGGCGCAAAGCGTGGATTCTGGCGCGAAACTGCCATGAATCCATGCGAATACGTTCGCGGGGGCCAGTTTCGAGGGGAATATCTCAGCCAATAGTGCACTAAATGAGCTGCCGCTTTGGCAGTGCCTTAGTTAGGGTCCCAAAAGTAAAGTACTTTCCACGTAAAGGCCCCATAGGATCTGCCTGGGCGCTGCCTTTAACTGCTTTGCGGGCTTGTAGTTAGGCCGATAGGCATTCTACGAGCCTGCAAGTAGGCTCATTCAAAGGAGCGTGACTCCGTGGACACGATGGTATGCAAATGAGTTGAGTTTGAGGAATGTCTGAGATTTTACGTGGGGTGGAACTTCAGTGGTAGGCTAAGGAGCTTTCAGCTAGTGTTGAACAGAGCTCTTTTCGCTACCAGTTCCATCCCAGAAGTTCAAAACTGTCAGTTCTCTTGTAATAGATTCATTTCGAAGTTCTAAGACTGTACTGATGTTGATAAGAGCTTTCACTCCAATCACCTCTAAGGCTGCACTTTTTCACCCCATCCGTAGATTCTCCGGGATGTCCCATTCTCAACTCATTTGCATACCATCGTGTCCAAGAAGTCACGTTCTTTCGAAGAAGCCTACTTGGAGGCTCGCAGGATAACTACTGGCCTGGCTACAAGCCTGCAAAGCGGTGCAAGTCAGTGGTGCAGGTGTGGTCATGTACTCAGCAAAGAAACTCACCAGCACACGTTCGATGCATAGAGGATGGCAAAAAGCATCCGTTTCATCCAAGTAGCTTTGTTGGGATGTCTTGCATGAGTTTTTATGTGAAGAAATTTGGCTTGAAAAATAAATAGAAATTATTTTCTGGAAAAGCAAAATGAAATTCAACCTTGGATTTTTGAAGTAACCACTACTTGGTTATGTGCTCGATGAGCTCTATGATTTAGTATGATACAGTATGCTTAACTGTCCGAAAAACTACTGTCTTTGCTCCAAACAAAGATCTAAAGAAAAACATTGTGACAAGGTCATTTTCGGGCTTTTGTAGAAAAAATTTTTCAAAATTTTTAGAATCAATATTTTCCAAGAAGCGCAACGTGTGGGTTGCAGCACTTGAAAAGCTCTACCAGTTCATGCAATCCAACCATTTTTTCATCTTTGTTTTCCATCCGAAAATGAGCGATGAAAAAAAGGAAGGCGACTTGTCCGCAAGTTGTTGGCGATCACTGTATGTTGACTATACTACTCAACTTTTCGCAAGTCTTTCAAGCTTTTCAAGTGTGTAATCACGTGTCTGAGTAGCATTGAAAAACATTAATAATTGAATACGGTTGAGTGCGAGTTTCATAATTGAATTCAGTAACCCTTTCAAACAAAATACTGCTCGCAATGTCTCAAAACCTTCTTTAATTTCCTACGGTAACCCTGCAGAAGATAATCTAAAAGTTGCTTTGTACTATAAATTTGAGTTGAGGTCAGCCCTACAGAAGTGTACCTAAAGTTCGGAAAAAGAATTTTTGGAAGGGTAACTAACGATTAAACATATTTTACATTTGTTTACATATTTTTAAGACAACGGCGGTATATATGGGCTGCTGTATGACGAAGGCGCTTACCTTTGAGCGCGAACGCAGCTTCTTTAGCCGCAGAGCGCACAAGACGCAGAACTTACAACGTTGAATATACGCGCACGCCGCGTTGGCGCCGCTCAACTACTACTGCTTCTGCGCCTTCGCTGCAGTAGTCTTTATGTTTGGATGGTCCCCGTATGCTAATCTGAACTATATGCAAAAGGCGCTTTGTATTTCGCAGTAATTGCTCAATTTCACTATTCAGAGCTACGATTTTGACATTTTTTTTTGAAGTTCTGGAAATTTCTTTAACCGCTGCAGTAAGCTTTTAGGTTCTCAAGTCCTTTTATACCACTAAGCCTTTTTTTATCATAAATTGTAACGTGAAAATGTGTGTTCTTACAAGTATTGACATTTTTACATAGACTTCACTAGACATAATTCTTCTTATTCTTCTATTCATTCTTGTCTATTCTTCTTCTCTATTCTTGTTGTACTTACACGAAACAAATAAGATATTACTCTCGAGGCAGTCATCTCATTGACACTTTCATTCGAATAATATTCGAAAATCGCATAGAATCCAAAAATCGAATAACAGTCAGAACCTAATAATATTCGAAAGTTGATTAAGAATGATTTTCGCTTCTAATATTTCATTCGATAGTCAAATGATCGAGATTTTTGATGGATAATATTCTATAGTCGAATATGCAAACATTTCGACTTTCGAATCTTATTCGATAAGCGAATATTCGAAAAAAATTTCGAACCTCCCTAAGTATAGTGTGGCGCGGTTGTTTGTGACAAAAGTCTTCCGTCCTATGTGTTAATCTTATATATAAAGCTGAATGTCTGTTTGTATGTATGTCTGTCTGTCTGTATGTCTGTGTGTACGTATGTTCCGAATAGAAAATTCCATTTCTGAACCGATCCGGACCAAACTTGGCACACATACATTTCGAGCCCCGGCGGATGTCATAGGCTACTTTTCGTATCGATCGATATCGATTTTATCGATTTTTTGCAAAATTTGAGCTACGGGGCTGGAAGTTGGCACAGGGGGGGGGGGGTGAGTGAGCATGGGGATTCCGAATACAACATTAGTTTTTAAAATCGCGCATTACTTTTATCGATTTTATCGATTTTTTTGCAAAGTTTGAGCTACGGGGCTGGGAGTTGGCACAGGGGGGGGGGGGTAATCGAGCATGCTGATCACCCCCGTGGGGGTGATCAGCATGCTCGATTACACCCCTCTGCCAACTCCCAGCCCCGTAGCTCAAATTTTACAAAAAATCGATAAAATCGACATCGATCGATAACGAAAAGTGGACTGTGACACCCGCCGGGGCCCGAAGGGTATGTGTGCCAAATTTGGTCCGGATCGGTTAAGAAATGGAATTTTCTATTCGGAACATACGGCGGAGCCGGGTAAGCCAGCTAGTAGTCAATAAGATCTGCTTTTGTGACCCAATTGCATTATCGTTCAATTAAGATAGAGTCAGAGTATGAAGAGCGGAGAAGCAAAAATAAGCCAGTTGTTTCTGCACGGAAACGGCTGCGGAGGAAGTTATGCAGAAGTGCAGGTTGCGTCATTGCCATTGCGTAGATATGAAGTAGCTGGGGAGTTCAGGGGTTGTGGTGCAAGAGGAACGATAGCAATTGCCAGCCGCTGCAGTCAATGTAACATTTGCCTCAAACTGCGCTGATTTCAGACTTATAAACTTGAGTAAAGTTGGAATAAATGCTTGACTTCATGAGTTCTGCTCAGAGCCCAGTGTATGTGCAATTCGGTGATGTTCTTGCAAGAATAAGCTTGAAATACTTGAAGTTTCACCGTTGAAGCGCTTCTTTGATATTTATAACTTACTAGTTGACTTAACCGGCTCCGCCCGCCTGTCATTATTATATTCGTAATCAGCATCCTCGATTACCCCCCCTGTGCCAACTCCCAGCCCCGTAGCTCAAATTTTGCAAAAAATCGATAAAATCGATATCGATCGATGACGAAAAGTAGCCTATGACACCCGCCGGGGCCCGTAGTGTATGTGCGCCAAGTTTGGTCCGGATCGGTTCAGAAATGGAATTTTCTATTCGGAACATACGTACAGACAGACAGACAGACAAACAGACATTCGGCTTTATATATAAAGATTTTCATTCCATTTCCAAGCAAACAGAATCTATCTCATTCTCCTGTTCAAATGAAAGTGTAATAGGAAGAAATGCTCTAGATTTCTGCACGCTGATGGACAAATATGACGGCGCGAGTTATAGACACCCACCAGCTATCGTTCCTCTTGCTCGCCACCTGAGTTCAAGAGATGACAGCCTGTAATTTTGGACATGAGCTGCTAAAGTTTGTTCCCCAAGGTATGTACGAAGTCGTGTGGAGTTTGTACCCTGGCTCTTCGTACTATATCAACACCCGATCATTTTCGAAACGTTCAGGTGTGAGGAAACTACTGTGGGACAATAAGATCTCAGAATAAAACCCTCGGAAGTCGGGGGGAGAGAGGGGGGGGCTGCAGCGCAGAGGAGACTGAGCGAAGCGGCATCCGTACTTTCGCAAAACTTCATGAAGTGCCAATTATTCAGTTCAGTTCAAAATGTTATACAGAGCACATAGATAAAGACACCCCCTTTAAGCATTGGCGAGAGCAGAGCCACAAAGCGATAAATCAGCACACTACGCGCGATGCCACTGGATTGGACTGAAACTCGACCGCAAATCTAAAACATATAAATGGACGAATGGCGAAGAGAGCAAGTATTGGAATTGGCATCCAGGTCGTCCAGATGACTTTAAAGGAATAGAGGAATGTGTCCATGTAAGTCCAGTGAAATGTGCAATCAAAACAAGCCATGTTAAGTTAGTCAAATTCAGTACTCGTTTGAGAGTGGGTTTTGGGATCAGTGGAATGACTTACACTGTGACGAAAAACTGCAGTACTTCTGCGAATGGGATTCTTGCAGGGTAGCACTCAGTAAAATCTGAAAACGACGTTTTCTTCGTTTGATTGATTGAGTTTGAGAACAAAACTGTTAATAGTTTGATTGATGAAGTCTGGCAAACTTGTTTTTTTTTTGTTCTCGTATGTACAATTTTGCATTGATTGTTTTTTTTTGTTGTCAAAATCCTTTCTCATCCCACAATAAAAAACTTTTTTTAATATTCAAAGGGTAGTCTTGTTGTGTGCAAAGTTAGAAAATGAGCAACCTGCACAGCATTAAAACTGTAAGAAAACTAAAGTTTGTGTTCGACGCAAGTCTTGTACTTCACTTGATATGGAATGTTCACTCGTAGTACGTTTCTCAATTAAATTCAATTTTCTTAGCTATATGGGAAGTATGTGTTAATGTTTCCATGATTTTGTTCCACGAAAATTTATGTTCGACTGCCACATCTGGAAGACCCGATCCAAATCAGAGTCTATATTTTCCGAACATCACCTGAGTTTTCACTAAGGTCCGTGGAAGCGGGCGACTTTTACATCAGTTTGGAAATCCCAAATTTGGGGAAGTCTTATAGTTACGAGACACAGAGTTGTACGCACTTTCAACTTCAGCAACACTTCAAATCAAACATATTGGCTTATATTTTACCAAGACAAACTCCATGGCTAGCATCTGAATCCCTCTGCATTAACTCTATTATGGATAATGCAACATACAGATAATGATGAATGTGACCAACTTGCAAAGGTGATCATCAAAATTTGCGGAGTGAAAATTTTCGTAAAAGAGTAGAGCGGATCAAGAAACTATCATCGGCTCCCAGATTTGTGTGGAGACAGGTTGCCGACTTCCCTGATTTTCAGAATAAACTTGTTGAACCTCCACATTATAGCATTGTATTTCGTACTCTCTCTCGTTAAGCTTATCCTTGAATTCAGGGAAGTCCGTGATCCCCTCCACACAAATCTAGGAGCCGATCATATGTAACAGTAGCAGTCCATAAGATAGAAGTCGGCTTCTACATGTTTTGGTCCAAGCGGCAAACGAGCTCGATTTAGCGATGATTATACAAGAAGACTTTATTGTTTTTCTAGAACACCTGTGCCCTAAGTTGGGACTATTCGAAATTTTTTCCGTTGCTCAGACAGTATAGTCGAGAAAAGATCGAATTCACATTTCGAGTATTTGCAGAAATAATAAAAATGTCGTATCTTCATACAGGCGAATAGGTTCTTCGCTTAATATAGTGTGCTCGCACTGCAGGTGAAATGCGGTAAAATTTTTGCGTGAACAAATACAGTAGGTGTCAATCGCGTAGTACCTTTTCCGTAAGCGCAGTCGCCACCGCAGAGGTACACGCCACATCCGCGCGCGTATGGCTTCGCCATTCAAATCGGCTTCATTGATTTGTGGTCCGCACGCAAGACCCTCACGTTGTGCATGCGTAATTCGTACGCGAAAAGGAGTACGTAATTGACACAAACTATAGCTACGCCTGTGACGCAGACCAGCGCGCGCAAAATAATGGCATAACTGGCGTGGCTAGTTGCTCACGCGCAAATTCTACCGCATTTTACCTGCAGTGCGAGTACACTATATTGAGCGGATCTATATATCTACCGGCTCCCCGATTGCTGCGAGGGCGGTCGCAATGGTCAACCGATAATCAATTTATCAGCTATGTTTCGGGCAACCCCATCGCTGATAGGCTCGTCTGGGTCCGCTCCGCCCTCGCGGCAATCGGGGAGCCGATGGTGCTCAACTGTATGTCGAACTTCAAAATCAGGTTGTTCGGTAATCGAGTATCCAATTTATTCAGAGTAAAATGAGTGATCAAGAATCAAAGTTGTTCGAAATATAGAAATTTGAGCAGTCGAATATATATCCTAGGACGAGAAATTTCAAATTCGAATGACTGGATGGATATTTTGTCCCGAGTATGTCGAATAACCAATGAGAATTTGGTTTTACCACCAGAAAGACTCCATGTAGTCTAGAATTCGGACCAACGCTTGTGACAAGCAGTCAAAATTGTGGTTCGTATTTTTTGAACCAGCTAAACTCGTTTAACTCGGTTCTTGTCCACATCTCACAGCGGAAGTCACCGTCTTAGCCCAATCTATGCCGGTCTCCTGTCCCCACTGTTAAGACATTGACGACAACGTGCGTTTTTAGTTGTCTGTCTCTAGGGGCAATGCCCTACAGATAAGTCAATAATTTTTTAGCTAAAATCATGCAGACCGTCAACTGCAGTATAGCTGCAGTGATTCTATGAAGATGGCAAGAAACACAAGAGCAACTTCTAGGGTCAGAGCCTAAGAGAACTTTTGAAACGAATGTATTCCAAGATAGCATCTTTTCCAACAAAATTCAAGCCATGACCCACCATGCGGTTCTAATTGTCCCAGGTGGCAGAATTGCATGACCCACCATGTGGTCACGTTGTCGTCAATGTCTCAAGACTCTAGCGACATTCCAACCGCGGCGCCCAACTGAAACGTGAAAAGTCTTCAATCAATCCATGCCGTCGAGAACCTGACGAATGCCTGTCATGCGGAGCAGAAGATCGGAGAAGATCCCATCGGACTCAACGAGATAAGCTGGCACAAGACCAGGAAGGTTGTTGAAAAGTAGATTTGTGCCTACAGGGTGCGCCAAAATTACCGGCACGTGTTCCCTTAGGTGTCAGAAGATGGGGGACGGTCAGGAGGTACGAACGGCGCGAATTATTCGCGAAGCGACGCCGCAACGTACTTCAACCAATATACAGTCGAGTAGATTCCCTGCTTAATATAGTGTCCCTGCAGACGCGACAACGCTGGGGCGTCAACAAATGCCTTGCGAGTTCCCGAGCTACTTTGCTTTTTTCATGCTTTTTAGTCGATTCGTTGCTGATAAAGAGGAAAAGGGTAAGTTAAGGAGTAGTTTCTGTTTTTTGAGAAGTTCTATCATCGCATATTCACAGATGCCCACGTGGAAGCATTTCGCGTCAGCTTCTTATCTATTTTTTTCGTCATTTCCTTTTCTTCTATCACTTCTTCTTTCAAACCTCCTCCTTCTTGTGAGGCGTTTCTTTGAACGCTAGTTGGCTTGTCTTGCAGCAACTTCGGCTTTCATCCATAAGAAATAGCATTTTAATCAAGTACTTCATGTGACAAAGACAATAAGTCAATCGTAAAACCCACTAGCGTTCAAAGGAGTACCTCACAAGAAGAAAGAGACATGAAGTGACAAGAAAATAGACAAGAAGCTGACGCGAACTGCTTCCACGTGGATATCTGTGAATATGCGATGATAAAACTTCTCGAAAACAGAAACTACTCTCTAACTTACCCTTTTCTTCTTTATCAGCAACGAATCACCTAAAAAGCATAGAATAAGCAAAGAAACACTGGAAAACACTAGCTCGGGAACTCGTCAGGCAATTATTGACGCCCCAGCTTGTCGCGTCTGCAGGGACACTATATTAAGCAGAAAATCTACTCGACTGTAACAGTAGCACTCCAGGCGCAATGTTACTTATGCCATTGAATCATTATCTGCCTCGGCGGCGTGGCAGGAGTTCCCAAAGCCTAGCCGCTTCTCCTCGCAGGGGTACTTGACACCTCCAGAAATCCCTTAGAGGACATCACAACTTATCGGGGCCAAAGGGGCGCTCCGCCCATCACTCCTTCCTCTAGGTGCCCTCATTATGAATTGTGTACATGCACTGTAAGACTTGTATTGTTTTTGAAGATAATAGCAGAAATAGAGAAAAAATTTCAAGGGTGAAGGATCCGTAAATGAGTGCAGCTGAATTTCCAGCATTTCGAGTTACGTTTTAATCACGTTTTCGGATAAAATGACGCTTCAGCAGAAGTTATGAGTTTTCCAATCGCAGTATATAACAGAGAAGTTAGTCAATTACAGGCAAGTTCTAAAGCTCATCAAAGAATTATAGCAAATTAAGATAGCTTGCAAGTTTAGTGTCGTATTTGAAACCCTTAGCCAACTCTTCAATCACGCATGCGATCGAAGCTCGGGATTCACATCTATTGTAGGAAATACTACATTCAAAAATTGGTTTTGACAATCAAGATATTGATCATTAGAGTTGCAATGAAAGACTCATTGAAATACATATATATTGGCAGACGAAGGTATGAAAGTATATATGTTCAAATATCCCAACTGCTGGAAAAAGCGTCAAGTTGTTTATTTGAAAACTTTGATATACTCCTTTCAAAATAGATAATTTTAATGTTGAGAAGGTGATGTGGTTCTAAACCCCACTTCTGGTCACTGAATTATTCAACTTTTAACGCTTATTGCTCCAATCAGATGACCAGGAATTTACAATTGATTAACTAAATTCTCTACAATTTCGAATGACCGGGTTTTCTATACAAAAAATTCTGTGCTATTTATCTTATATATAAAGCTGAATGTCTGTTTGTCTGTATGTCTGTCTGTCTGTCTGTCTGTATGTACGTATGTTCCGAATAGAAAATTCCATTTCAGAACCGATCGGGACCAAACTTGGCACACATACACTTTGGGCCCCGGCGGGTGTCATAGGCTACTTTTCGTCATCGATCGATATCGATTTTATCGATTTTTTGGAAAATTGGAGCTACAGGGCTGGGAGTTGGCACAGGGGGGGGGGTAATCGAGCATGCTGATCACCCCCGTGGGGGTGATCAGCATGCTCGATTACACCCCTCTGTCAAATTCCAGCCCCCTAGCTCAAATTTTGCAAAAAATCGATAAAATCGACATCGATCGATAACGAAAAGTTGACTGTGACACACTCCGGGGCCCGAAGTGTATGTGTGCCAAGTTTGGTCCGGATCGGTTAAGAAATGGAATTTTCTATTCGGAACATACGGCGGAGCCGGGTAAGCCAGCTAGTCTCTTATGAGAATAATGTTCAATGCTCAGCCCCTCACTTGAGAAATGATAACTATGTTCTTCGTTTTTTCTCCACTTTTTCTCTCTTATTACCTTCACACTGAATGTGTGCTCTCGCTGCTTGCACACTTCACAATGAGATCAGTAAATGGGTGGAGCAATGGGCGTGGCCTGACCTCTGAAGCGCGGAGGTGCTAAAACCCTCCTGGGTGCGAATGCTGGTGCGAACTTGGTGCGAGGAAAGGTGCTAGGAACTCCTGCACGCCCTCCATCTGCCTCCACCCCCACCCCCGTGTTTTTGCCGCCGGGAGTCTCTGATATGGGGAGCTCTATGAGTACCAAGCTCGGGACGCAGCGTGCGCGGCGTACCTCCTGACGTGCAGCTTCAGAAGACTACAAGACGGGCCTGACGACGGATCAAATGTGCATCTGTTTTCACCAACCATTATCATCGTAAAGGAATAGTCAAATCAGAATTTTGGGTGCTCTGGCTCTGAAGACAAATGCGCTCTGTACGCAGGCACAACTTGGAGACTTTATACAATATCTTTTTGTAAAAGTTCTCTTTTACTTTGAAACTGAGCGGTAAAGTATGGACCTTTGCCTTGCCTCTGAATAATTGAGTGCGGAATTCTAAAAGGCATGGAAAAGCAGTTTTCAATTTTTCAAAACATGCTTGAGTATTTCGGCCCTCCTGAGTGCGCATCACAACCAGAAAATGCCTTCAAATATCAGTTCCAAATTTATTTTTACGAATCGGTCATGGTAGATAGCTTTCTACATGTCTTATGAATAAAGAAGCGTTTCTAATTGATAATTTTTGCATGTCTAGAATCCCACAATCGATTTTGAACATAAGGCCGTTGCTCGTACGCAACTATTTCTCGCAAATACATCTTCGTATTTTGTGAAGAACGACTTCTTGTGAATGAACTAGGGCTATGTGATAGTGTGAAATATGCTCTACGATCTCAGTTCGAAATGGTTCAAGAAGATTTTGAGTTCATTCAGTTGCAGGACAAAATATGAAGCATAGAAACTCCACTTCTTTCTTTGAAGCAGTTGGTCTAATTCTTTTGATTCGCACCTTCTTGAAAAAAAAGTCTTTCTGGATACTGTAAGATGTCTTGTGTGAAGTTTGGATTAGTGCATTCTATGAGATGAATTTAAGCCTTTGTTTCTTAGTGGTTTTCTTGTAGCAGCGGTGCAAACATTGGCGCAGGTAGTTTTGGCGCACCCTGTATACTGCGGCACTCATATATCTGAAAGAAGCGGACTATAAAAGCGGGAGACGGCTTAGACTTAGTGTTGCACCATGTGCAGCATCGATCCAAAAGGTATTCATTGTACAAACAATACCGCGCGAGCAGCTGCTTCAAACATAAAATATTAAAAAAATGGATAGAACTTGCACAGCTCTACACCAAGCATCAAAAAAAGAAAGATCAGAATCCAGGGATGTGAGCGTGCTTCTATAACCCTTTCTACTCGCAAAGCTCATAAGGCGTATGGTCCACAACATACAGACAGCTGCGCGCGTCGCATTCCAACCGCTTCACTAAATTTGCTCTTGCGTTTTCGTCCGGCAGTAAAGTACCACTTCAAAGGACATTGCAGAAACCCAGTCATGAATTTTATAGACTGTGAAAAAATGCTGGAACAAGATAAAAGTTGTAATCCCATGAGATGAAGTTATACAAACTTACTTGACAAAACCTCGTTTCGTCTATAAAACGCTTCACAAAAACTTAACAATAACAACGTAACAATGAAATTGGAAGAAACAGAAACATGTCAGTGTTTGTGCACATCAACGACATGTCCAAACTACGGTGTAATTAGTTTGTATCCCTCTTTTCAATAAAACGCAACTGCTTCTTCTTCGCTTTTCGTAATTTAGCCGTGTTTTTGATGACCTTAATTGAGAATGATTCTCTCAAATTCAAAAGTTATTTGCACACACACTAACCTGCACCACCTCTCCTTTCCTCTCGTTTTCCAGCCGTCGTTTCTCCTGCTCTTTTCTTCGTTCAATCTTCTCCTTTAAGAGACCAAATTCGGAGACATAGACAATCTTGACTTCCCTATGGTTACTTACTTGTCTTTCTTGTGCTTTTCGATCACGTATTTCTTGTTGCAAAAGTCTGACTTGTTTCTGTTTAGCTCGATCTGCCATTTTCTTCTCCCATGAGGATTTCAAAGGCTTTACTTTGACAAGCGCACTGTACCTGAATAAACAAGGGTGAGAAAAAAAATAGCAAAAATCATCATACTCTTTAATAAACCGCAGGCACCCCCATCTGACGTCAGTGTCGGTCTGTTCGTCCCACTTTTTCTTTGTTTACCCTATGCTCTATGATGCTCCATGTGCCCCCCCCCCCCCCTCACCTGCACTTTAACACTGCCCTTTTTTGTACAAGTGATCTTTGCCGTTAGACTGTCTGTCTTCGGTTTTGTTTATCAAGGTTCCTCATCAGCCAAGAGCAGCCAAAAGCCACCACAACACTGTAAGCGGTGAGATCGATTAGTCTCATCCAGGGTTGAGCGTGGGGTCAGGCGCGCCTGACCTGGGGGGTCGTATTAGGGGTGGAACCGGGGGGGTCGTATTTGGGGGGTAGGATCATAAATCGTCCAAAACCTATAAAATGCAGCACTTTTTTTCCAGGTGCAGTGCTAAGAAAAGTCATCTCTCTTCATTACCGTTGCCTTTATTTAGTTCCGGTTATTTTAGCTAAGGTGAGGAAGTTACGAACATTGTTATTGAGCAAGAAAATTAACTCTTTTCTTAATTTGCTCTTTGCAGGTGTTCGGACGGCTGCACAAAGGATTTGATTACAAATAACATGATTTTATATATAACAAACTCATTGCTTGATTATCAACACTGAATGCGAAATAAAATATTTATTCATTCTGGTTTTGTGGGTGATCCGACAGAAAATATAGACATTTTGGCGAGTTCTTCCTGCAGTAGTCTGTTTTTGATATCATCGTTTTTGATATTTTTGATATCATATTCACAGTAGTGAAAAATAAGATAATAAAAATAAAAAATAAATTATAAAATGAAATAAATTTAGTAGTAGTGATAGTTGTGCAGGATGCTCTCTATTGTAGCATGTTGGCAAGCCGTGATACGACTGAGCAGGCCAAAGCGATTGTAGCAAAATTACATCACTATATCATTATGCATCCGGAAATTGTGGAAATGGAAGAGGACGCTTTTTTTGCGCTTGGATGATATTCGTGATCGACTGCAGCGCTCTCATATCATCAGTCTATCGACTATGATAGACATCTTAGACGGTCAGGCACCTGAGGCAGTGCCTATGTACCGCATGAGAGCCTATAGCCTCTCACTGTTGCGGAAGCGGGCTTAGACGGTGCTACAGGAAGACCACTGCAGGCCTTTCGCGCAATGCAATTGCACAAAAATACCACGGCAGAGATCGCGTGCTCTTGTGGAAATTGCAGTGAGCAGGAGACATTGGTAGACCACTACAGCGAATTCGGTGACTTGACGCATCCCACACTCCCGCTTATATGGATAGACGAAGGAGTTGATAGCATGAAGTACTTTCCCATGGAACAAATTTTTTTGCAGTTTCCGCCGCCAGAAGAACCGCAACCACGGCATAATCCGTGGGAAAGGCTCCTACCAGAGCCCGAATACATACCATTTCATCGCGAGCAGCTGGTTAGGCTAAATTCATCGGAAACTGAGAGCGATGAGATTGAAGAGGACGGGGAGGCAGGTGTGTGGTCAGACGAAAGCGACTAATCTATACAGGTAAGTAGAATAATCGCAGATATGATTGGACATGTGCGCAAAAATGTTTTTAGGCACTGGAAGAATGGAAGCCATGCTCTCGAGGAGATTCTCCAATGCCGAGCCATCGAGTGGACGTTCATCTCTCTCATCCTAGTATAGAGGCTGACAGAAACAAGGATTATATAATGGTTGATTGCTAATAAATTTTGTTGTCAGTGCATTGGACAGGTACAAAAACAGCACAGTTAGATTGATCTGACAATATCTATCCAACTACCGTATACCTACCGTAACCCCACCAGGGCTCATACCAGCGAAGTGGATGCTATTTTCGTAATCAGGATGCAAAATAACCCTTTCTGGACTCTTTTTATAATTTCCTATCACAATTTTCCATCTTCTGTAAAGTATGGAAGGCGCTGTTTTCAAGCATAATTAACTTGATTTCAACGATCACAAAAGTCAACCTTTTCACACTTGTTACAAAGTATTACTCTTCACTAATGTACCATAACAATTTCGTCTTAAACCATTCTGAAGTAATGGTTTTATAAGCCCCATAAAAATTTCGACAATGACGTTTTTCACCTCGACTGGATTTACTGCATGAGCTGCTAGAAAGCCAAAACAAGACGAATCTACTTCACACACCTACTATCACATCTACGATGTTTGTGCTAACTAATCATTTCAGACTTATTCAAAAAAGTCGCCTTTGAGATGAAGTTAATGGGGTCAGGCGCAACCCCTCAAAAGCTCAGGCCGCCTGAGCTTTTGAGCGGTTGCGCCTGACCCCATTAACTTATCTCAAAGGCGACTTTTTTGAATAAGTCTGAAATGATTAGTTAGCACAAACATCGTAGATGTGATAGTAGGTGTGTGAAGTAGATTCGTCTTGTTTTGGCTTTCTAGCAGCTCATGCAGTAAATCCAGTCGAGGTGAAAAACGTCATTGTCGAAATTTTTATGGGGCTTATAAAACCATTACTTCAGAATGGTTTAAGACGAAATTGTTATGGTACATTAGTGAAGAGTAATACTTTGTACCTCAAAACTTTCCACTTTCTCACTCAAACTGTTGATTGATCCTTCCTCTCCCCATACCCAAAATTTTATACAATTTCATCATCTCTCCAAAAAGTTGTCAGTGGTTAGTCCCACTTTTCCACCAAAGGCGATCGTCGCCTTTTGCTCCATTAAATTCGTCTTACTGTAATACGCATCCCGTGCAGTGTTTCTGCACGGGATTGCGAAACGCGCCAAAATGCATTTTTCGACTCGGTCGTTCCACTGTTTCGTCTCTGCCGCCAGCTGTCACTATGGTAAAGTTTTTTTTGTTCCTTTTCTATTTTACTTCTTTTAGGCATGGAGGAAAACGGGTACGAAGCCGCACCGGATCAAATTGCTTCGGAGCATTTGGAGAAGAGTGAGCTGGATGAACTATTGAGTTGGATACAAACTTATGGGTGAGTTTCTTGCCTTTGACCGGCTTGTTGAAATAATAGAAAAAACTAAGCCACTTGAGCCAGCCACTATCTCTGAATTGTTGCACGCTGCAGCGACCTGTTTATGTGCTTTTTTGTGTGCTCCATTCTTGCATGTGGAACCAATGCACGCGTATTCAACCAGTTCCCATCTCTTTTTTTCGAATCCGTCACGTTCATTCTTCCTATTATTTTTTCCATACTTTCTTTTTCCAGCGACTCCGAGTCCGATGAGCGCAATGCCCCTCGAGGAGGTCTTGATTCGGAGGCTGCTGATGTACTAGAGAAATTTGACGACTTTCTTCACGAGCAGTCATCTGGAGGTAGTGCCGGACGATAATATCGATATCAAAGATGACTTCATAGTGGAGGCATGTATTGCGCAGTGATTTTTGTCTCTTCACTTGCTTATTGCCTTGTTATTTGACCTTTGCTTATCTTGGTCTGAAAGTTATCCTAGTAAAACTACTCTTTGACTAACATATTTGCTTTATAGTGGGTCAAGCTGTGATGAAGACCCTTTTGTAAAAGTTTCTTACTGCGCGCTTTTACGAATTTCTTTTCGTTTTTCAGGATGATGAAGAATCGCTAAGGACAGCAAAGTGGAATGTAAAGATGACTTTACGTTCACATCTTGATTCAATTAGAGCTATGCAGGTTCGTTCTTCCCTTATCAGTTCCGTAAAAAATATCACTTGAGTCTTCTTCTTCAATTCGTGTTAGCCTGGTCCGAATGCAACCAGTTTCTGTTTAGTTCCACCCTGTTGAACCAGTGCTAATCACCGCTGGAGAGGATGGAACAGCAAAACTATGGAATCTTGATGGGACCAAAGAGAAATCGGGTGTGCTTTTAGCAGTGTTCATTATCAATCTATGAGTTCTTATCGAACCTTTGCAGGAGGTACGACTGAAATAGAGCCGGTTTACACTTTCCGAGGACACCTAGGACCTGTATTATGCATGGATTTTTTGGATTTTTTTTGCATGGATGCGGTTTTTTAAGCTAGTCGTGGAGTTTTCGTTCGCTATAGTTCTATCTGTACGTTCCGAACTGCTTTTTTCGCAGTTTTGGACAGTATGGGGCTGACTCATCCGTGAGAAATCTAAGATCATCCTTGAAAATGTCGAAGTGTATGCTTTCTTACTGGCATAGAGGTCTTTTCATTTCCCAACTTTTTATGAATGCAAATACACCGGTCATGCTGGTTCGCCCACAATGGGAGTGGCTATTTTCGCTTCATATCTGATGTACCCCACTCGCTTTTCTTTGTTCAGCTCAAGAAACATGAAAGAGTATCAGCTTACACTCTCAGCGGTATGGATAAAATGTGATGACATCGACATAATGAGCTCTTAATCGTTTGGTATGATGCATTTATGTTTCTTGAGCTGAACAAAGAAAAGCGAGTGAATAAAATGTGATGACATCGACATAATGAGCTCTTAATCGTTTGGTATGATGCATCACTTCACAACAATTCATTCTCGGGTTCTGTGTGGACGGGATGTTGACAAAACATCTGCTATCGATCATCTTTATGAGTTTGGATGCCAGTGCGTAGTGGTTTCCTCGCATGCTTGTTTGATATCAAGCTTTACAAGGCAGTCCCTTGTTTTTTTAGGGGCGGAGATTTTCTCGGAAATCGTCGTTTGCAAATCAACGCGTCGCATTGTTGGAAGATGTTCCAGTATTATCGAGGACTACGCTCAATTCGCTACATG
Source organism: Cylicocyclus nassatus (assembly GCA_958299035.1). Taxonomy (NCBI): domain Eukaryota; kingdom Metazoa; phylum Nematoda; class Chromadorea; order Rhabditida; family Strongylidae; genus Cylicocyclus; species Cylicocyclus nassatus. The sequence goes on along the minus strand of CATQJL010000112.1, from coordinate 44,249,011 downwards.
ATAGGTGAGCATAAGCAGAGTTTTTGGTCATCATATCATCAAAATGGTCAATAGTGGACATAAAATTCTATTGTTAAGCAGTGTGGAAAGCGCCAACAACTTTAACTCAATACAACAGTTGAAAATCGGCAAAGGTTTATTTTTTTTCTAGTTTCGTTGACATGACGCGCAGAGACATGAAGACCTGGTTCGAAAAGACCCGCACTTGGAAAAATCCGAGGTTAGTTTCTTGATCTTTGCTTGCTTATCATCTGAAAGCTGAGAAATATGTTTCTACCCTCTTTCAAATGTGTGCTCTTTGCTTTTTTAAATGTTGGCACTGATAAGTGGCAAGCTCATATCCAGTTTGGGCCCTTTTTTTGCATTTTTTTGCAATAGTTCGCGCGATTTCACCGTCGCGATTCAATCGCTGCGATTTGCATTCATTTTCATTTTACAAAACTTAGTCTCAGTCTTAGCTTGTCTATTGTTCACAGTTTGCCTTCAAATCCGATTTTTTCCAAGTTTTCGCAACAAGCCACTACTTTTTTCTTTTTATCATCTCTTTCTTTTTACTAGTGATTAATTACTAGTTAAACGGTTCTGATAACCGAACTAACCGAACTCTGACCTAACCCATCATCAGCTGTTGCTTTCTTGCGAACTACTAGATCATGCTTTTCTAACTTTTTTGACATAGGATTCAAATGGCTTTGAATGGGTCAGCTAATTTCGTTGGTTGGAATGATGCAGAAGGCGATGTCTATCGAACCTGGGGTTTGAAAAGATTGTGATTCTTAGCGAAGAAGTATAATCTAGATCCGATCCGTGTCTTGACCGAAGGTGAGTTTTGTCGACCATATTTATATGAGAAGTTGTAATTTTTGATTTATATTTTTTGCTTATTACTCAGTTTTTGTCTGCTTTCGAAAGCACTCGTCTTCATCAGATGTTTGGCTCTTGCCTTTATTTTGTTTATTCTCCTCTTATGCTCTCTTTAGCAAGATCAATTGATGCTGGACATCATGGATCGCCTGGACCATCCTCTGGTGAACCCAGTTTTGGTCACGCGCACAGTGCTGAGATTGTATGCTTATTTTTCTTTTTGTGTTTAATGGCATTTACTTAAGACATTTTTTGTTGCAGAATTTCCCTTTTCTCCAACACATTGCCTTTGGTTTTGACGGTGGAACACCGGGTTCAACTGGTCGAGGTAGAAGCTTTAGTCAAGGAGGTAACGATTTGTGCGTACAGTCAAGAGCCGGACGTCGCGAGTGTGCGGCACGCTTGGCTGTAAATGTTGCAAAAAGGTCAGGGAGAGCACATTATCATTTATTTTGTGCACTGAATGATGTTGCTACTTTTAGGGGGCTCTCTAGTACGCCGCGAAATCATCGTGTTAGATTCTGTCGTCGCGGCAATCATTTGACTTGGATGTCACAGAATCTGAGCGAGGTAGCTCACCGCCAACGGGCTTTGGTCTGTCTCCACAGTCTCAGCTTGAAGACAACCTTCTCAAAGGTTGGAGATCTCTTTTTTTTTGTTTTGCCGCATTGGGGGAACGCTACTCGTTCAAATATTTCTGGAAGGTTTTCTTCGTTTGTGGAGACTAGATTTTCTACGTACGTTACAGTAAAGCTTTAAAGGCAGCGTCCAGGCAGATCTGGACCTATGGGGCTTTTACGTGGAAAGTACTTTTGGGCCCCTGACTAAGGCACAGCCCAATCGGCAGCTCAGTTAGTGCTCTAATGGCTGAGATATTCCCCTCGAAACTGGCCCCCGCGAACGTATTCGCATGGATTCATGGCAGTTTCGCGCCAGGATCCACGCTTTGCGCCATGAACCCATGCGAAACACGGTCGCGGGGGCCAGTTTCGAGGAGAATATCTCAGCCATTACAGCACTAGTTGAGCTGCCGCTTGGGCAGTGCCTTAGTTAGGGCCCCAAAAGTACTTTCCACGTAAAAGCCCCATAGGTTCAGATCTGCCTGGACGCTGTTGCTACTAATTAAAGTAAGTCTTTTGTGGAGTTGTATATTTTCTGGAACTAATACCGTACTTTAGATGATTGACAATACTGAACAGGGAATCTTCCTCATTACTTTGGTGAAGAATCTCAACGTAAAAGTTAGTCTCATGGAGCTAATTATTATCCTTGTCATCTTGTTTATGGTAAGTTCGTTATGCACTTTTATTTAGATAACTCAATTTTTTTCAGTTTTTCATAAGCTATCTGGCAGCCAAGCTGATCATGAACGCCAAGCGATCTAGCGGAGGAGGCGTGGGAGGGGGGGGGGGCGGGCCTCCTCCCATACTTCGACCGACAGATGTTATCGTACCAGCCTTCCTCTCCACGTACTCAACGCACTCAAAGCGTCACCATCAGTAGAGATGTTTTTTTGTCAATGTTGCGTTGTTTTTTTTTCGGTAAAAGATGTTTTTTCGTTATGTAAAAGTTTTTTTTCTGTATGTAAAAGTTTTTTTTCTGAATTTAAAAGATACATCTGAAATTTCTTTTGTTTAATAAATATGGATATGTTCTGATAATGATGTGTGATATAAGAATTGAAAAAAAGCCCAAAAGCGTTCAAAAAAGCCCGAAAAAACCCAAAAAAGCCCGAAAGAGCAGGAAAGCAGAAACGAAATTATGGTCGAATTTTAACGTTATTTTTACGTGCAGACATCAGAAAATGGAGCGAAAACACTCGTTGCGAAACCAACATTATGCGTTCGTTCCTGCTCTTTCTGGCGCTTTTGGGCTTTTCCGGGCTTTTTTTCGGCTTTTCCGGACTTTTTTGGGCGCTTTTGGGCTTTTTTCGGCGAAGTATGACGGGTCCCTTACACAGAGAAAGACCTGCGAGCTACGGGGTGGGGGGGGGGGGGGGGGGAGGAAGGGGGGGTCGTATCTAGCACGGCCATGGGGGGGTGTCGTATTTGGCGGCCTTGCGCCTGACCTCTTGCTCAACCCTGGTCTCATCTCTGCTTCTATTAGGTTGGTCCGAAAGTTCTGTCCCACCATTTTCAAAAAATCGTAACTTCTTCCTAACATATGTTTTTGCAAGATTAAAACCGTATTAGAAAGAGCAATTCATGTACTTTCTGAAACTGTGTTGGCTGCTATTCATTAAGCTCTGAATGCAGAGATAAAATTGGGGAAAGGAATTTATTTGAATTTCGGAATTTCTGAGCAAGCCCGTTAAAAAATCCAAAACAGTGCCGTAAAATCCAAAACAGCCACTATCCTAGACTATTTTACCTCCTCTTTCTGGCTGAGCAAAATTCGCGTTGATCGAGCTGTTCTTCGGAAAGTTATGATTTTTTGGAAAAAATGTCAAAAAATCAATTTTCTTAAGAAACTGATTTTTTGGCATTTTTTCTTGAAAATCGTAACTTCTTTCAAGAGAGCTCGATTAGCACAAATTTTGCTCAGCTGGAAAGAGGGGATCAAAAAACCTAGCTGTTTACTAGCTGTTTTGGATTTTAAGGCACACTTTTGGATTTTTTAACGGGCTTGCTTAAAAATTCCGAAATTCAAATGAATTCCTTTCCCCAATTTTATCTCTGCATTCAGAGCTTAGTAGATAGCAGCCAACATAGTTTTAGAAAGCAAATGAATTGCTCTTCTCAACATGGTCTTATCCGTGCAGAAACATCATGTTAGGAGGAAGCTATGATTTTTTGAATATGGTGGGACAGAACTTTCGGACCAACCTAATACAATACTCGCTTTATTCCAGCTATCAAGGTTGGATTCGATATCCAAGTGCAACGACAGGTAAGGCATATTTCTTTTGTTGATAAACCCATCTCTCACAAGCACATAAGTTATCTTCTATCGCCCTGTAATATCTTCCTTTCGAACTTCATCGGTCCTGTGATTATTTATGACTTTCACATTGCTCTCAGAGCAATAAAATTCAAGCCAGAGCGCACCAAACACATGAAATCTCATTTTTATAAAAAATCTTTCGTTTGTGTAAATATTGCATCAGATTCGAGGCTTCGACAATTGCTTCAAAGTTCTTTGCATTGGGAAAAACCAAATGAAATTTTACTCGAAAACTGAAAATAAAAGTACTACATAAACAATATATTAATGCTGTCTCTTTTGAGAAATTCACGCCTCAAACAGAAACGATTTGAGAGGGCGACAGTTGATGCGAATTTTCATGACAAGAGACGATAAAATTCTTTCTCAGATTAGCAGTTTCTTTTGCGAGAATCGAAATTTGAGAAATATTTTGAGTTTTTTTTGTAGGGGACTCCATTTCTGATGTAACCGCACAGAATTCTCTTTTTTCACCAAAAGGACTTTTTTGATTAGATCATTCCACATTTTCAAAACGATCATCGTTTATCCGGTCATATTTTAACGATCTAAAGATTATGGTATGTACATTCTGCGCTAGCAGGGTTCAAGAATTCAGTCGCGTTAGCTTAACACTATCAAATCGATCGAAAATGGGTTATTCTAGTTTTCTGGATAAAACGATTCGCAAAATTACTAACCGCTGTCTCACACTATCTGCGATTGTGTCATCTGAATCTGGACGTATTTAATGTTCCTGGGCACATGAAATTTACAGTTGTTGCACAGTTCCATGAATCAGAAAGGAATAAGTAACCTTTTTTCTACTTCTAATGCGGTTGCAGTGGAAAACTTTCTTTTAGATTACTCACAAATTATTTCAAACGTAAAACTGATCGTTTTTTGAATAGAACATTTCACAGTTGTGCTCAAATATCATTTTCTCTATTATATCCGTAAATACCCAAAGATTGTGGTGCGAATGTTAGATGAAAGAGTTTGTCTAAAGGAGCTATCGCTTTAGTGCTCAAACTATTACGATCGTTCATGTGAAAGAAGTTGACGGTGATTCTGAATCTCTGAAAAAAAAAACTTCCAAGATGACAATTATTGTATTGATGCTCTCAGTTTTGGGCACTCATCTGCAATCTGGATGTACGCTGCTTTTAAGCAAAATTTTATAAAATTCACCGTTGCTGAGCGTTTTTTGGAAATCAGAGCTTACGGTTATGGTTGTTGCCATTTCCACTTCCAATGTGTTCTCACAACCACCTGTTATGATTGCTAGATATCGAAATTGAACCTATTTCCATAGCTGGCCTAGACTATAGACTGGATCTTAACGCTAGACAGTGATCGAAATTAGCACTTTTAGGCAACTTCATTACATGCTCCGTGCCGGACTTTGTCAAGTGTGGTAGAGTAAGCAAATTCAAGTCGACACTTTTATAAAGGACATATGAATTCGAATGAGGTTAGTAATGCTGCAGAGTGATTTTAGCTATTATATACTACACTATACTTCACACACAGCCAGTTCAAAGCCCGCTCCGCGGCGCTTTGAACTGGCTGTGTGTGTGAAGTGGAATGCGTTTGAAAGTTAAAACATTTGCAGTGTCGGCATATGGAGTGTCTTTCAAAACATTTGAATTTTGGCGTATCTTTTCCTATTTGAACTATAGCACAGATTTTTTGACAACGTAATGAATTGTGCCCAAAAGGGCTGGTTGTGTTTGGACACTATGATCTAGGATGTCACAAAAGTCCAGTATCAAATTTCTTTCACCATAATGCGCCCACGAATCCGAGTTAGCTTTGAGTTGTCATGTGTTCATGTAGACAACTCGTCGTTGAAAAAAAATGTGAGATTCTATTTACACCAGCCTTTGCTATAATTTTCACATTTAGGAAAATCCTAGCATCCTTATGAGCCTCAAAAAGCACATAAAACGTGTATTTCATGCGATATTTTGCAGTTCATCAGGCAAAATTAGCGAAAACATATTGCATAGAAGATAGCGAGATACGTTTTGAGATATGAATAAAAGTGATTTAGCCTTTTTCCTATAGAATCAAAAAACCAGAACACTCAGAGGAATCAGACCGGATGCGTGCGAACGGGAAAACTTTTACGATCAGATCAAAAAAGCATGAATTCATATTATGAGAAGACTGTAAAGAATACGTTTACGGGAAGATCATCACCTTAAAGGCAGTGTCTCATCAAAGTTGAGGTCGCGCGGATCTTCACATATTCTATTATAGGGACCTCTAAATAGGCCATTGCAACAAGTCCCACTCAATTTGACCCCCTCCACGCTGAGAAAAATTTTCTAAAAGTGGTACGCGTAGAGCGAGTTGGTACGCGCGGACGACTCCTTCGGTCTCCCCCCTTACGCGTTTGAACATGTTCCTCCACTTGGCATCCACCTCCCCTCTGTTGCCGCCACTGTGGCTGAGGTTGAAGTTGCAAGGTACAACTCGTCCACATTGCTTCCGTGGGGCTTCCAGAAAACGGGGTTTTTGGGAACTTCGTGCGATTTTAAGCCAACACAGTGTTAGACACGGCCCGAGAGGCTTGCAAAATGCAAAAATCTCAGCAACTAAATTTTGGTGAGACACTGCCTTTAACAGTAAAGGTGCAGGAGATACACGCAAAATATTTCTTAGAAGACGCCAGTTCTAAGGAAGTTTCTACATGTGAAGTCATCATCCTTTGCTGATGTTTGTGTTGAACGTCCGATCATGTGAACTTTGCACATCGCAAGAAGTGACATGCATATCGTAAAGTCGATCCTTGCCTTTGCTCTGATATTTGAGCTTTGTTTCATCTTTCAATTGAGAACTGCCTTCATGACTACAACTTGACTCTTTCCTCTTTTTTGTAAACCCCCTCTTTTACCCCCTCTTTCCGTCGGCCTCTAGATAATGCGACATAAAGCTGACCATGTGAGAAGACATCTGTTCGGAAAATGTCTACATGGGCTAAACTTTTTCCTTGGGCTTCATTAATCGTCATTGCAAACGATAAGCTGACAGGAAACTGCCTTCTTCATAATCGGAAAGGGACTCCCGTGTCCGTGTAGTTGTCTATGCGAGGAATCAGCACTAATTTGCCTTTTCGATCTCCACATGCGAATCGACATCCTAAGAGGAAACGTCCGAAATGCGTGACAATTAGCCTCGTCCCATTACATAAACCATTTCGCACATCAAGGTTTCTCAAAAGCATAACTATCGAGCCCTCCTTCATTCGCAGCTTGTGAGGAGGCAGCCTTCTTGGTGTCATACTATTCAGAAATTCCGTGGTGTGATCGTTCGTTTGCGGATTATCACTAATCACATCGTCTGCGCTCTTGTATTCGTGAATTTGGCCGTAAAGCTTATTCAAAACTTCCTCGTTGATTTGCGACACATCAAAGTTTCGCGGAGCCAGTATTGCTCGATCACTCAAAGTGTCGCAGTCACTAACACTACCAAACACTTCATCAATAAGATCGCCTTTAGAGACTATTTCATCTGGGAGCTGTATTCGTCCCGAATCGTCTTCTTCAGCTTCTCCATTTCCAACGCTCATCAGGAAATCACACCATGATGAGCCAGATTCTGCAGCTCTCATATTGGTAGACAGCTGATGCATCCGAAACAAATTCCAAAGCTTGCTATTCTTCACGCAAGCATCAACCATATCCCTCTCACTTCCTCTATAATCGGTAGTAACTGCCGAAAGTCACCTCTTAAAACGACCACTTTACCCCCGAAAGGCTCCTCACCATCAGATCTTGTAGAAGGAGATTCACTGCTTTAAGCGAAAATTTCGGAACCATGCTGACTTCGTCCCAAACATGACATCTGCCTCCTTGAGAGCAACAGCATCTTTAGATTCTCGTCGTATCATGCGCTCTCGGTTTCCAGCCTTCATATTAAACTTGAATGTAGAGCTAGCAGTTCTACCTCCAGGCAACAGGTTTGCGGCCACACCTGTCCATGCCACACAGATGACAGACTTGTGACGACCTTTCAATATGTGGTATGCGGCGTTGTAGAGATAAGTTTTCCCGCTACCTCCGGGCTCGTCAACAACTCAGATAATCGCCGGGGGCAAGCGGCCATGCGAATTTTGAGCAAGCGGGCACCGGAAAAATAGTTCGCTGATTTTTTGTGGTCCGCTTGCAGAAATTTGGAATAATTTTGGCCAATTTTCAGACGAACGCTCGAAGATCTATCGCGGTTTTTCTATACGTAAGTTGCGGCACAGTGGCCGCATTCTCGCGGATTTTCCGCGAGAACATGCAAAATTATTGAGAGCCGCACGGTCCTTTTTGAAGGACCGCACAGCCCTCAGGTACTTTCCGCTGAAAGAAAGTACCCCAAACTTGGGTAATAAAACCATCGATGGCACCTCTGTTACATAGAGTCTCATCTTTTCTCGGCGTACGCCCGAAACTGCGTAAAAAGAGTCTGAGCGCCTGCTGAAAGTTTGGCCAGCGCTCGCTGAAAGAGATTGTTTGACGAGCGCTTGCAGAAAATTTTGTATTGATGCCCGCTTGCAGAAAACGCAAATACCGCCCGCTGAAGATTTGGCCACGCCCCGAAATCCTGCTGACCGCCTGCAGAAAAGCGCGAGTTTGCGGACCGCCTGCCCCCGGCGATTATCTGAGAAAATGCAGCTTAGCTCGATCGGCCTCAAAGGAAGCGAAGATATTATCAATCGTTGCTTTCTGCATTTGATTAAGACATTCATACATCTCTTTGCCTTTCTGCTCATGAAATGCATAATCAGTCTGGTCGGGCATGATAGGTCGACTCTGAGTTGGAGGAGTGATTATTGCAGAGAGGTCGTAGCCCAAAATCTGTAATCTATCATACAGGTCGAAGTAAGTGAGTGCTTCAGCGTCAGATTGCGTAGATCCTCTGTGAATAAAATCCTCAGCCATATCACCCTTGAAACGATTATAGAGACTTTTTGGATCAGATACCTCGCAGAATGTCAATAGATAGCTGAATATTGCCCTCAATTCGCTAGGCATTTGGAATTGAGCAGCTTCTTCCAAACAGTCGCCATAATGAGAATCGTCATGCAGAAGACCCAAAGCACGCACAGCACTCAAAAATGTGGGATGCACATGAGCGTCTACCGTGCGGAGATCCTCAAAGGAACGCATGTTCTTCCTATGAAGGAGTAAAACGCGCAAGCTAAACCTTTCCGGATCCTTAGGAGAAGTAACGTGCATGCGATAAATTTGACGAACACCCCTTCGCCTTCGTTTCCATCTTCGGTCATTTGTGAAGGTGAAGTACTCAGGTAATTGATAATAGTAAAGATTTCGTGGGTCTACCGCCTCCATCGTCTCGACATTGTTGTCTTGCATAAGCTCATAATCATTATTCAACTTGAACCATGCTGTCAGCATGATCGGGGAGATGTACAGGTAGACGACTTACGATGTCGGATTTGAATTGTCGATCATATATGAAGATATGGTGCAGTGCTCCCGGTGAACATACATATCGAGCATCGAGATGAGCTCGAATCTCATCAGAGCATTGTGCAGGATCCCTTTCCAGTAGCCGTAGAGATGCGCGATCCGGTCCCTTGTAAACGTACTTATATAAGTACTTTACCGCTTGTATATAACCGCAGATCTCTAAATTCACATGGGCGTTGAGAAGAAGCAGGAGGTAGGAGTTGTACGGCACCACATGTCTGTTATCAAAGGTCTGGCCTCTGCTAGTCACGGTGCGACCATCATCAGGCCTTCTGTATTGGGATAACCGTCTACTTCGATATCAGTGGTCTCTCGGTATTCTCCGTTTATCATGCATGGCGCAGTTGGGTTAGTCGCTCCACAAAGACGGTGGATCATGTTCCTTGCAACTGTGTTGAAAAGCCGGGGATTTTCAGAGGCGCTTGGAAGATGGGCTTTAACGGCAGCATCAACACTCTCAGGACTTCTTGTTTTGCATCGGCAGCCATGGTTAAGAGCATGTGGCATTGCGGAAGGCCTCGTTTCTGCCATTCTACGACTCCTACATAGGCCGCGACAGTACCCAAAATTTTCTTCTCAAACAGGTATTTCTGCAATATTTCTAACTTTCTGCTGAACACACGCGTTATCACATCAGGTCGATCTGATGAAGATTGGTCAAGATGCAAATTCTCGTTTATCTCTCTCCATTGTGGATTGCAAGTGAAGGTTAGGAAGTAGTCATTCCATACCTTGCAACAATGGACATCGCATTTTGGTAAGATTGGTGCATGGCTCGTGGGCTGCCAGGAAATGAAGATGGTAAAATTACTCGCTGCCCCGGCGGTCCATCTACGTTATCACTTGCCAGATGATCTATGAGTCCTCTATAGCTGTCCACTCGTAGTTCCTTTTGGTGCAAGCGCGTATAATTTAGCCGGTTTTGCTCGATCTTGACATATGCATCGACTACAAACTGTTGCATGAGTTTACCGGCGTGATGCAGCGGATTGAAAGATGGACGCACGGCAAGCAAATAGGATTAGAACTTGCGCTGTGTTATTCTGGCACGGATGCGACTACTTGGGTTCTTTCTCAGATTGGTATGCCATCCCAGTCATCCCTTTGGAAACAATAGTGGATAGGTCAGTGGATCGCATCTGCCGTCAATGTCGGGAATTCTAGTTAGGCGACCTCTCTTGTAATGAATTGCTAGAGCGCGGTTCGACGGAACATCGTTATCTTCGCCGACGTAGACAACCGCGATCTCGTTGGCAACGGGAATGTTGTAGCGACGACGATCGAGATTACCGGAGTCGTAGAAGATCAAGCGGACAGTTGGTGTTTGCTTTCCCTCGGCAAGGGCACGTCGCTCATCGTCCGCAGCCACTTCACCCATCATTCTGAGTGAAGCTGCATAGCTGTTATTAGCGTGCATCCATGTAGTCAATTGATGCATTACAATAGCATTGCACTGTGAATTTATCGGGTTTCCGCTTCTTTCAGCAGCGGCAGCGTATCCAGTATGTATATTTGTCCAAACTGTGGACGAATTCCTCGCTCTGCTTTCAAAGGGCCAACTTAGTGATAAATCTGGCCGTGGATCCTGTAACAGTATGGACCGGTACCGCGCGGATTATCCACTTGTGCGCCCATTGAAGCCATGGCAAGAGCGCTATTGTAAGATCGAATATTGTCGCGAAAATCTTGCAGAGAGTGGATGTTCCAGTATAAAAGGAACGGATAAGCTCTGGAAACTCCGAAAATAGATCTATGGAGACGTTGCCGAATTTGCAGCAGATATTGTAGCTTCCTTTGTCTTTCTTCGCCTCGCCGGCGAAGAAGAGAGCGCCACAGTGGTTGCAGTTTACATTCATTGGACCTAAGTAATTTTCCTCTGTATCGTTGGCTGTTAGCGCAATTCCAAGATTGCAAGGATTTCTTCGGCGAAACCGTAATATTTTGGGATAAATCTCATCTAAACACTATTATATGGGAAGGAACGCAAAATTTTTGTAAGCTGAAGTACCTGGTTCACAGTTGTACCTCCTTCAAATTCTTCCACTTCATTGGAGTTATTCCTTCGATGTTCAGAAGTGTTGGTCTCATTAGTAATCTCGTTTACGTCTGTGACAGAATTGGCAGGCGTTATATTTTCATGCCTTTTAATTGAAAACTGCAATGCAACCGTATGCACAGCTGTTCTCAGAAACTAAACTTCAATCTGGTAGCAGGAAGCCTACCTCAGTTAGTGAATCCTCTGAAAGCACATTGATGCTAACCATCGAGGCATCTTCATTTCGACATACTTCATCACGCTCAGAAGTATGAGTCCCTTGTAAATCTTTGAAGTCGAGGTTCTCGTTCACATGCACTTCTGCTGCTACACATTGCATAAGAGGTGTAGTTGCAAGAGCATGTTCGGTCCGTTGTTGAGATAGATCCATCTAAAAAAGCGATATCAGGACTTAATCAATCGAACCTCAATTCTATTTACGGTATGCGCCTCTGCCGTTTCCAAAATCGTTGTAACACTCGTGCCCAAATGTTGTTGTTCAACCTAGATTTGGTTCTATTGTAACTGCCGCCACTGATGTAATACAAAATCAGACCTCAACTACGCCCTCAATCGCAGCAGTAACAAAAGGAGACGAAACATTCCCATAAGGATTGTGAACGTTAACCTTAACCCAAGGTGTCTTTTTCGGTGTGAGTGAAGATTTTCAAAGAAGTTTCGGTATTTGAATAAGGATCTCAAAAAGACGTACTGACCGTGGTTTTGTTCCCCGAGCGCTTCCCGCATGAAGTAAAGCTATATTTGCTGCCTTGACAAATTTCATTCTCTGAACTGTTATGTGCACTTCGTCTTCTCCTGTCCGCAGATGTACGTAGACGTAGCAATCGCTGCTCCTCAGTTTCAGTTGATCTTCTCAATCTGGCTCTTTCTGCTACCTTTGCAAGACGTTCTGCTCTCTGTTGTTCAGTTTCTAGCCATTCTTTGATCTACATCTTTCTGCATTGAGCTCAAGGCGGGCTAACTTATGCTTATCCGCGGTCTTGTTAGAACCCGATGGTACTCGCTCAACTTTCTTCTGCTGCATATGTTTCTAAAATAGACGGGTTTGCACTCACGCGAAATGTATCTTTTCTCACCTTCGCTGTTTCCAACGATTTTTCAAGCAACGTTTCTTCTGGCAGCGGTTGTTCATGTGGTTGCTACAATGTGTTAATCAAGCTATGAAAGAATTCCTATTGAAAAATTACCTCAATTGTTTCGTTTGATAAGCTGAGATTCTGTCGAGAACAGCATGGCCGCTGCTCTAGGTTTAGCATAAGCTGTGCTTTGGCAGCATCAGATTTAAGGGCAATGTTGTTGGATTTTGCTGGAGCTTCATGCATGACTTCAACTCCTTTTGAAACTGCTTCCTGATTACTCTGATTGTGACAAATATGTCGACAGCAAATTACAGTGCAACATTTATTTAGGTCAATTGTTCGTTTCAAAAAACTTCGAAAATTGCTCGAAAATTCTAGGAGATAAAAAATATCCTCCATATTGGATCCAAGGCATGCGTAACAATGCAAAGATGCTTCTTCACATTGCTTAGCACAAATGTTTCAAAAAGGGCTGAATCAGTCCCTTAGGGTAATCACAACATGCATTATATGCATGTTTAGTTTTGCAAAAAAAATTTTAGTGCCAAAATTTCACATTATACATCGCGAGAGAGCCAGGCGCATATCCACCTTATACTCTTGCCTTACACATGACATCAATGCGACTTTCATGATATCTTTGAATGGTGTTTTGATTCTTGCAATACATCGTTTTGCTCGCAAGGTGTCCTTTTTTCGAAACAGTAGACTCCGCAACACTTTCGAAATGTATTATCAGGGTGTCACTATCACGCCTGATTTGTAGGAAGAGCTTTGAAGATGTGCAACAGCTTTCTCGAATTGTTTCAGTAAAACTTCCATCTCTTCGAGTGATCTCAACAATCAAATAATTTTTTAAGTAAATGATGTCAAACTTTGCAGAGGAAGCTTTTCGACATTTGATTCGACAATAAATATCGCATAAAAGTTAGTAGCTGATTTTTCGGACACTCCATACATGAATTAAGTGAGACTTTACTATTTTGAACGATATCTCGTTTTTGCTTATAGATCACCCGCTTTCTTGAAAATCAGATTCAATACTGCTAAAAACCTTCATAGTCTTGACCAAATGCACTCTTGAAAAAAAAGCTTTGGGCTAGCATGAGTAGTAGACATTTCCAGCATGAGTAGTATCACCTCCACTTCAATGCTATAGTAGATTTTTGAAGAGATATTGCTATTAACACCGATATTTAGCACCGCTGAAGCTAAAAAACACACAGTATGAGACAATCAGCGTCGACAATTGTAGGGGTTTTTCAGATACAAAACATATTCCTTGTAGTTTTCCTTATAAGGAACACTTACTTAGCATTTGACAAACGGATAGAAGTTTACAATTTCCATCTCAAAATTCTAACAACAGGAATCGTGCTTAAAAATGTTAGCGAGAAGTCAAAAGCAGTTTTGGTGCGATTTGTTGAAGACAGGAAGCATGCATTTGCTATTGAAATTTGATAAATTTTCCGAAAAACAGGCTTGATGCAGCTTTTATAGCATGAAAAACTTCAGACTTGCAAAAACATGGGGGAAAAACAGCCTTTTTATGTTAGGATATCCGATAATAGTCTCTGGTTTCGGACACATTTCAAACGAAGTGCTCTTACGAAAAAATCGTAGATAGAGATCATGCTCAAGAAGCTAAGATTTGTGAGAAGCTTTCAAAAAAAGGATTCGGCAATCCGCTCATGCAAGAAACATATGAATGCAGATCACACCCAAATAATCAGAGGAACAAACTTTACCAAATATAACTTGGCGTAACTTTTTTATAGTGAGAAACACAATGAGCATTGTGGAACTGAACAAACCTATGTTGTATTTCTCTTCATAAAAAATATGCAGCTTTTTTTGCTTAAACAATTAGTACGTGGTTTCGAGCATAGAGGGACAAAAAATATCAAAAGCTCTGCATTTAAGGTAAAGACAAACTCTGAAAAAGGATTCAGTGCAACCTGTTGAATAAACGCATCGATGAAATTGAAACAAATTCAGCTTTTGGAAAGATGCGAATCAGGTGCTCACTGCGCAGCTGTTGGTCTATCAGTGAAAATAGTGATAGGGAGTCACAAATTTGTTTTCACAAAACAATATCTAAATAAACACCGCATGTGTAACTTATACGTACGTAGATGCACATCATTCAGATTGAGCAGATTTTTAGGAATACATATGGATGCGCATTTGAAAGTGATAGAACGATTTTGTATGAAATGTAAACTGACCTGCTCGATTCTATCCGAAGTCAAGTTGCTTTTGAAACTAAGCGATTTGACTTATAGTGGAAATAATACTAATCGATGTTAGCCCTTGTCTAGTGATTATTTGGTTATGCCACTTGATCACTGATTAACATCATTCTAAGACATGCATCACTACCGTTATGAGTCATCGGCTGTGGCTGGGTCGGACCGTAACCGTAAACAGTCTGAGCGGGCGAGCGTCCAAAACTTAAGACAGAGATCTCTACAAACATCCGTTGCGTTAATGGGGGTGCTCGCGCTTTATTATAGAGTATGATGTTTCAGGCACTGCAATCATATAAGCAACCAAGCGTCAGCAATGGCAGACAGTCGTACATGTATAAAACAACCCAATCAAACGTTGTTGAGTGGCCTTCCCACCATTTGGAGTCTCGCGTTATACGACCACAATCAGAAGAACAGCCAACCTGCTCTCAAGGGCAACCGAATGAAAGTGTTCACGGACCACTGGAGGAAATTGAGGTAATATTATCGTATATGCAGCCTTCTTGAGGACTTCAATAAGGTGTACAATACGAGGTATTATAGTTGCCGCTTCAACCGTTATCAGGGAGATTTTTGCGGAAGCGGCCACTACTAGACATGGTGAGAATAGTTATTGAGAATGTTTGTTGGTATCTGTAGTAAAGCGCCAATGGAGACAGGTCGTAAAAAATAGGCCGATTTCAGGAAGAGCGGCAGCGAAAGAAAATTGAACAAATGGCATTCAATAGACGTAATAAACCTGAAGATAAGCGTAAGAAGCGGTTAGCGGCCCAGGCCGAAAGATCCAGGTTGAGAAGAATGAAAGAGACCGAAGAGCGGAGACTGGAACGCCTCGCGAATGATACAGAAAGACGTAAATCAAGAAGATCAACCGAAACGGAAGAACAGCGATTATTGCGCTTGCGTTCATTGGCAGATGTTAGGAGAAAGCAACGTGCACAAAACAACAACTTGCTCAAACAATATCATAGCAGTCAGGAAAAATTTAGTGCAAACTCAAGAGAAGTTCTGGAAGAAAATGTTACGGTTGGTTTACATTTCTTGGATTTTTTTTTGAACTAAGGCAATGTTGTCAAGGGCAATCCTTCTGATGTTGCGCATAATGATGCATCTGTTGCCTTCTCTACCCAAGAAGCAACGACTGAGGTATGATTTATAGCAAGCAGGGACTTGGGAAAGGGAAAGGAGACAGGCTGATCCGCTGCAGCACTCGGGCACCCGTGATGCATTTTCTGGCCAACGATCAGTGATAAACTTCAAGGATTTGATAAGCCAGGTACCATTGCTAACATGACTCCATAATGTTCTCGAGAGGAGCATCAGGAGCAGTGCATAGCGTTCTTAAGGGCATAAATGTTCAGAGACTCAATACTTCCGAAGATGAGTTTCAACACAACGCATCTGTACCTCATTTGGATGAGAGTGCTTCCAAACCTTTGCCTTCCACGTCTGCCTACGTACCTTTGAAAGATCTAACAATACAGGTAGATCGAGTAGGAAGCAGAAAATCATCTGTCGTGGACTAAAGGGACTCTAAATTTCAGCCTTTACATGATGAATACGTACTACTCACTCCTGATCCTGCTTTGAAAGTACGTTTGAATGAGCGATTGAGAACAACCTGAATGCTTTGCCTCCTTAAAGCCTACCGCCCTGTGAGCATGAAAACATGGATGAATACAAAATTATGGCGAGCCAAGTTTTCTTTTTTCCAGTCAGTCACTCTCATGTGGAACATCACTCAAATATTCCATTCACTGTCTTACCAAGCACATCCACGGAGCTGTCTCCGACCCAGGTATGCTGATTTATGCGTAATTATAGTGCTCTGTGAATTCAAATTGATAAGTGAAATGTTTAGTTGAGTTCTGTAAGAAACCCTGTACACCGCCGGCGATCGCCGCGCAATCTTGGTATAGCCTTGACGAATCATGACACGGAAGAGAACTATATGGGATCTATGAACACCAGCTGCAACCGCTGTGGTGCCCTTTTTTTCTCCAGAGAGGCCAAACCTAAAAACGGATGCTTTGATACCTGCTGTAATTTCGGCAACATCTCCTTAGATTTGTTCGCAAATTTTCTGGAACTTCTACGTTCATTCTACACTGGAACGAGAAAACTCTGCACAAATTTTCGCGAGCAAATCCGGTCTTATAACAGCGCCCTTGCCATGGCTTCAATGGGTGCTTAGATACTCCTCGTGGTTCTGGGCCAAACTGCTACAGAATGCACGGCCAGATCTATCACTATGTAGGCCCTCTGACGCCACCGGAAGGTGTTCGTCCACAGTTTGGACAAGTGTGCATTCTGGACACAGACACCGCAGCAGCGGAAAAAGGTGGGAATCCTGCGAATGTACGCTGTGATGCTACTGTAATGCAGCAGTTGACCTCATGGTTACATGCTAATAACAGTTATGCTGCTTCGCTCAATATGATGGGAGATGTAGCTGCAGACAGAGCGACGCGCCCGTGAAGATGGCGAACAATTACCAACAATTCGCCTTATCTTTGATGATTCTCCTAACCTGCACCGTCGCCGTTATAATGTACCGGCCGCAAACGAAATCGCCGTTGTTTACGTTGGCGAAGATGGTGATGTCCCATCGAAGCGCGCCTCTTGCTATTCACCATAGAGGAGGAAACCTCCAGATAATACCAGACATCGACGGTCGTTGTGACCACTAACCTACCCTCTGTTATTTCCTAGGGGAGGATTAGGGTGGGATATCGATTTGACCAAAAATCCAAGCGGACGTATTCGCACGCGAATAAGTCAACGCGAGTCTACTCATATTTGCTCGCCATACGCCAATCTTTTAACCCGCTTCACCACGCCGGAAAGCTCATGCAACAATTTGTGGTTGATGCGTACGTCAAAATTGAGCAAAATCGACTTAACTATACGCGTACACACCAGAAAGAGCTGCAAATCGACAGTTATAGGGGACTCGTGGATCATTTGACCAGCGATAACGTGGATGGACCACCAGGACGGCGAGTTATTTTGCCATCATCGTTTCCAGGCTGTCCTCGCGCCATGCATCAGTCTTATCAAGATGCCATGTCTATAGTTGCAAGGTACGGAAAACCCGACAACTTTCTTACATTTACGTGCAACCCAAAATGGAGAGAAATAACTGAGAACTTACATCCTGGCCAGACCGCTTCTGATCGTCCAGATTTGGTGACACGGGTGTTCAAACGGAAGCTGGACGTCCTTCAAACGCACCTTTTCGAAAAAAACATCTGGAGCTGTGTTGCTGCTTTCGGGATCGTAGAATGGCAAAAAAGAGGTCTTCCCCATTGCCATATGCTGCTTATAATGACTGCAGATGCAAAACCGAGGACTTGGGAGGCTGCTGATGCAGCTGTTCAGGCTTACCTTCCAAGCGCATCTGAGAATGCCCGCCTTTACAGCATAGTCGCGAGGAACATGATTCATCGACGATGTGGTATAGACAATCCAACTGCTTCATGCATGGTAAATGGAGTGCTCTAAGCGATACCCCAAGGATTTCAGAGAAACTACTGACATTGAAGTGGACGGCTATCCCAAGTACAAAAGACCATATGACGGTTGTAGCATAACGGCTAGAGATCAAACCTTTGACAACAGAGACGTAGTGCCTTATAATCGCTACCTGTTGCTGCTGCTTAATGCACACATATTGGAAATCTGTGGTTATGTGCAAGCAGTCAAGTACTTATACAAGTACGTCTACAAGGGACCAGACAGAGCATCACTGCGACTGCTGCAACAGGATCACCCACAGTGCTCCGACGAGATTCGAGCTCATCTTGATGCTCGCTATGTATGCTCGCCAGAGGCCCTGCACCACATTATTATGTATGACAGTCAGATTAAATCCTATACTATCCATCGTCTGCCCGTTCACCTTCCTGTTTTCAAACGGTGACATTTCAATCAGGGGCGCTACAATCGCCCGTCCGGGTAAGTTACCCGCAATTTTTCATCTTGGGTTGTAACTCGGGCAGGATCAATGAGAGCGTGTTGACGCATACGTAGTTTGCCTGTTGACGCATTTTTGAAGTGGCCTCGTTCACGCTGTCTTTTGCATTTCTTCGGCTTACAGCTCATTTTGTGCACTCTTCTTTTTGTATATCACTCAGACATCCTAAGAATGTTGCGCAGAAGTTATTCGATGTCGATTTTTCAAAGTTTTTCGTCGATGGTTCATAAATTTCAGTACAGCCGCGACTTCATGGAACAAAATCGCTGAAGAAAGTTGAAAGACTGGACATCATTGAATTGGAGGTTGCTTTGCGGCTCGCTAACCCATCCGAAAAAGCCCGGTGTTATCTTGAAGAGCTACTCGAATTTCTAATCAAAGAGGGAGAGTTCAGGGAGAAGTGCTAACGCCGGCCGTTGGCAGGACAGGCACTATTATTTTTGATTATTGGTGAGCGCGTTTATCTTAGTTGATTCGTATTTCTATGATATTTTCATTCGATGGTGGCCGTGTATCCGGTCACAACATCGTGTTGCTTGTTTTGATTCGCTGGAAGTCGTTTGTATAGACGATTTTAGCACGCAAGGAATGCGGACGTATCGCCGTCTCTCTTATGGAGCGCTCTTTCGTTTCACTTACTGTTTGTTGTGTTCATGTACGAAATATGTTGGTAGGAAGCAACGGCGCCCGGAATTTGCGTGTCTGATACTTACTAAATATTAGGTTGGCACGAAAGTTCTTGCGTAATTCAAACAAAATTCAGTAACTTTTCAAAGACTAAACCTAAATTCACAAATCTGTATGCTAAAAATATTAGAAGTCTTACGCTTCATGATGAATGTTTAAGCATAAGATTCCGTGAGCTGGACATCAAGAACGAAGCTCTCGAATATGGGGCTTCAAATTTTTGCGATTTTGAGTTTGGTGCCAGAAAATCGCAGAGTGCCACTAGCTAGCCGAAAAAAATGTAGAATTTACTTACACAGCAAATGTCCATACGTTGTTTTAGAAGGCTTTGATCTCGCATAGAAACGCGAAAACAAAAAATTTGTGAAAATTCTTATTTCACAGGACAATTCCCCTTATCGCTCTAACTTTTCCACAGAAACACAGTTTGCAACCAGAAATTAGACGTAGTGCCTATTTAGAGCCTTGCGACGTTTTCTCGGTTGTAAAAAAGTGTTTTCGCCGGAAACTGCGGACATGAGGGGATTTTTTCCGCAAAATGACTTATTTCACGAATTTTTGTTTTTGCTTCACCATGCGAGATCAAAGCCTTCTAAAACAACGTATGGACATTTGCTGTGTAAGTAAATTCTATAGATTTTTTTCGGCTAGCTAGTGGCACTCTGCGATTTTCTGGCACCAAACTCAAAATCGCAAAAATTTGAAGCCCCATATTCGAGAGCTTCGTTCTTGATGTCCAGCTCACGGAATCTTATGCTTAAACATTCATCATGAAGCGTAAGACTTCTAATATTTTTAGCATACAAGATTGTGAATTTAGGTTAAGTCTTTGAAAAGTTACTGAATTTTGTTTGAATTACGCAAGAACTTTCGTGCCAACCTAATATATCTCACAGTCTAGTTCATACTGATCCGTAAGTTCCGGAACAGTTCCAGCACAGCGTGCAATTCGAGCGCTGGGTCAGTATGAACACAGCCTTAAGTTTATAAAATCGACAAAAGCTATACAAAGAACCTATGCAAATTTCCATAGGCTGTGCTCCTTTACTGTAGTCACTATTCTTCATTATTCCTTCATTGTTCCTTTACTGTAGTCAATAGAAACAAATTTGATTACCTAATTTCAGTTGTTTTTGCACGCTAATTTTGTTCCAAGCACTCATAATTTCTTTCGAATAGTTGTTCCGCAGAAAAGTAATGCAAGTTTAGAATCAGCATTCAAAAACGCGTCTTGTATAGGTTTCTCATGGAAAGGCCGCTTTGACCAAAAACGCCTGTTGTTAGTAGGGAATTACATAGTATTAATCTGTTCATAGTTTTCGATAAGAGTTATTGCTCTGCACGCCATTTCTCGCTTAATATTATGTACTCTCGTACATAATATGTGATATTTAGGTTGTGGAATCGTTATTTGAGAACAAAATGGCAAGAGCATACGACAGATTACCTGAGAACGTACGAAAATGGATACGAGGATTTAGGTGAGATTTTGCACGAATCTTTTCAGTGCAGTGAACAAGTATAATTCCTTTCCTTTGCACTTCCATGATTTCAGTGCTCAATAATCGTTTCAGGAGCGATTTGAGTGAGAAAATCAGTGCAGAAGCACTTGATTTTATGAAAGCTGCGGAAAGCTTATGGAGTGATTATTGCCAACAAATGGCATCTTTATTGGAATTCATTTGCGTGTTTTTCAACCAAGTACTCCTTGTTTGTTTGCAGATCCTTATACGCAATGTATTTCTGTATCTTGATAGGACGTTCATTCTCGATAATATCGATGAGTCCCCAATATGGTAATCGTCAACTAAATTCCGTCATAATTCTCGTCAGCTATTTTGACAATGCAGGGAATCTTCACTAGTGATATTCCGCGAAGAAATCGTAACATATGGGTCCGTACTCAAGAAGCTCGATGGAATTTTGGAATGCATAGCTGCAGAAAGAGCTGGAGATCAAGTATGTGTTTTTTTCTGCATAATCTCTTCGTTATATGGTACGTCTCTTTGACCTGTTGATCCACATACCGTAAAAGTTGGGAAAAGAGTTTTGAGTTTGGACATCGGGCAATCACTTGTAGTTTGGGACCTCAAATTCCGTGGTAATCGAGATTGCATTAGTCATTAAGACTTTGCTGACAGTTTCTTATGTATCGCCGGAAATCTGACGAAACTTTTTTTAAGGTGGATCGATCACTACTCCGTGCTTCACTGCGTATGTTGCGAACACTGGATTTATACCAGGTAGCTTTATCAGTGGTTTTATTGTAATTGTAAGTCGAATTAGTCTTTCGAAGAAGAGTTCTTGACCAACACTGTCGCGCATTATACGTTTGAAAGTATGTCGTTAGTGCGTACACTTGAGGTAACATTTAATAAGATTTAATTGTTGGCCGAGTTTTATAGTCTTGCGAGCGACTTTTCTAGACCGTCGAATTCTTGCTCTATATCGAGCGGACTGAAAGAAGAGAATGAACGCGTTGATTTCTATCTAGATGAAAGCACCAGAGCACCTCTTTTGATGAGAGCAGAGAAGTGCATGATTACGGACCATATACAGGATGTTGTGGATAATGGTAATTTTTGGATTTGGAAACCGTTTCTGTTGTTTTGTAGATCTACCCTTCATAGGGCTCGCAACTTTATTGACCGATAATCGTTTATAAGACGTATCTAGACTACTATATTCTCACGAGCTATAAACGCAGTCGTAAAAGTCATAATTACAGTTATGGATTGGAGTTGATCGAGGCGCATTGCCAAACTCCTCAGTTGGCCAGAGCCTAGATGTGGTAAGGTGTTTTGTTCATTTGGAGATTTTGTTGTCAACTACAACAATTGCCTTAGCAGGTGTGTGAGATTGCTCTATGTACTATTTTTCCCTTGAGCTGCCTTCCGTATTTCTTTGTTTCAGTTGTTCTTCGAGAAACTGTCACCGAAACGTTCATTGCGCGTGCTCACATCTGAGCACATGGCTGATTCGATGGGACACGGTATTGGGCACGGTACGGCATTCCTCAGGGCACGGTATCGTAGGTTCAAATGGGAATTCTTGACCCAAAAATATTGTTTCCAGATTGAAACCCAAAATCACGAAGACCAGCGAATTAGAAACGGAAAGCTGCACATGAGGATAAAAAAAGAAAGATTGACTTTGGAGCTTTTGCATCTCCAAATCGAGCATGTCCGACTTCTCAATGAAAATGCCCGGTTGAAAAACGTAAAATTGAGGTTGCAAGTCGATAATGCGTTGAAAGGAAACGATTACATTGATGATTTTGATAACTAGCCTATCTTTGTGTTTTTTTTCATCATCCGGACCTCTTTTAAAGCATTCGCATGAAATTCTAATCCTAGTCTAAAGATTTTTCTCAAGGATTGTGAAACTGCATTCCCACTTATTAGGGGAAAACGCTGTAAATCCGGATAGCTAAAGTGGCTTTCATTGAGAATGTGTATAGAAATGTTTTTCAGCTTTTCTGGTTTTTCTGCTTTTCTGCTTTCTCGTTTTAAAGATTTTCTGAGTGTTGTTTTCATAGCTTATTACTATAAAGGAAATTTCAGCGATAATGAACTTTTCATTTGTTACTTCCTACAAAATTAGCGCGAAACATTCACCAAAAATTTTTCACATAAAGTTATTCGTTATTATGCGACGAATTAAGGCTCTCCCGCTCAAGGAGTACCCTTCTGACCCATCCCCAACTTCAACTTCCTCCTCCTGCAGCGGTTCGAACTCATCTCTCCCTTCATCAAATCCTATAGCTATATTTCTAAGGACAGTACAGGCAGCAATAATTTTCGTAGCCATCTCCGGCTTGTATCTGCAAGTCAACGATCTTGCGTCTGCAAGATAAAGGAGAGCTTACCGGTACTCCTCTCCTAGTATTTTCCATTGGCCCTTAAGGAGTCCAATGGCCCGTTCGATATGGGACCGAGCCGCGCATATCGCGCGGTTGTAGCGGCTTTCTGACAAGAAGATTTATTACATGGTTTCCGATGAGAGTAAGTTATGCCTGCTGGAGTCGAAGGATTCTCGACGACTTTTATCAGAAATCAGAAACGGCTCAACCGCATAAGCTGAATCACCTATAAGACAGTCAAGATTTCGACCGTTTCTCATTGCCTGGTAGAGTCGAGATTCCCGGAATACTCCGTCATGCGCCGATCCGGGGAAAGACGCATTTACCCACCGGAACCTCAATTGGTCGTCACATATTAATCCGACATTTATCGAATGGTACTGTTGACGATTAATATAATCGGCCTCATTTTCGTGAGGTGCGATTATTCGGACTTGGGTACCATCGATAAAACCCACAATATTGGGTAAAATGTGGGAGTCGAACACGTGCTTATACGTCTTCGCTCGTCTGTTCCAGGCCAGTAGACATACTCAGCAGCATGCAAGCCGATTGCATCAACGAAATTTGTGAGTATTCGGCTTACTGTGAACTGATCGCATCCGGCCATACGTGCCGAGTCCCTTTGTTTAGTGTTTCTCCCCAGCAAGTTGAGGCATAGCGCAGCTTGCTGGGGGATGGACAACGGCTGCGATCTGTAGACTGTCCGTCCAAGATTGCCTTTTACAAGCTCACAAATTTTATAAAATACTCTTTTGTTGAAGCGGAAGTCCTTTTTGAAGGAGATGTCGTCAGAGATCAAAAAAGGCACAGCCCTTTCCGGGAAGACTCTGTTCCTTGGTTGTTCTTCCACCACATCTAAATCCTCCGCTTCCTGAGTTATCAACCTTCCGCTTCCTGTTCGTCATCCCGTTCGTTCCTAGCCTCTATGGCTTGAATTCCATCATAATCGTCGACCGAATTCTCTTCCTCTTCAAAAGTTATAAAGGATTCTTCGATTAGTTCTTCATCAGAGCTGTTCAAGGATGGTTCGTACATCTAGAAAGACGTAAATTGCGCTAGAAAGGTAACTTGAGCAATGATAAGTTTATTCCCACAAGAAAATATTAATCATTGTTTTAACAATGATTAATGTAGAATTCAAAAATATTTTCCATCCTATGCAGCGCTGTCAAATTAGGATCGTGTTCACCCATTTTGTGCTCTGCAGGTTGCTTATTTCAGTGATGCTCAAACATAATTTTCAAAGTGATTAGAGATTTGGTAGATATTGAGTCAAAACATAGCTTAAACAGTTTTGGTCCTCGACTTCTTGCATGCTGCATGTTTCCAAAAAAAGCAAAGCATGAAAATATTGGGGAAAGCTACATTCGTATGAAGATGAAACAATTTCAAGCCAATTTCAATCGTTTCTGATGATGAACTCACATTAGAAATGCTTTCGCAACCTTTATTGCCAGGCAGAGCTTTGAATGAGGTTTATTCTTAAGCACATAAGACTTGGTGAATGTGTTCCTTCAAGACTAGCAAGTTATTACTTTTATGTCACTCATGCCTGATGTCAAACAGATCAATACAAAAACTACTCTCACTCTTGTGAATGATTTCTTTACTGCAAGTATCGGAGACTTTGTATGCAAATTTGGTTCTTATTTGTTGGCCATCCCTTGCACTAAGCCAATGTATCCGTGTTACCTGTGGCCTTATTCATCAATGAACCCAGAGGGTTCCGGAACTCATTGGGCTCGCGAACCCAGTGAGTTCCGTGGGTTCGCGAACCCACAAGGTTCCTTCGTGAATACCGATCTCGTGCGTTAAGCCTATCCATTAGTTCCGGCACCCACTGGGTTCGTTGATGAACACGACCACCGAAGCACTACGGATTTCGGTTCGCATCCGGAGATCGGAAAGAAAAGTTTACCTTGATTCCTCGCATAGACAACTATAACGACACAGCATTTCCTTTCCGACCCGTTCGCTTATCCTTTGCGATGACGATAAATAAGGCTCAAGGACAGAGTTTGACTCGCGTAGGCATCTCCCTTGGGACGGAAGTGTTCTCACATGGACAACTTTATTTTGCACTATCTAGGACTAGAATAAAGGATGGAGTTAAAGTGCACAAAAAGGAAGAGAGGGTAAAGAACGTAGTGATAAGATCAGTTCTCAATTAGCAAAAATGGAGAAGTAAAAGGGCACACAGCTATGCGAAAGAATGATGACAGCTCACGAAAAAGCTGAGATGGAATCATAGCAAGGAAGCTGAGTCATAGATTTAGATCAGAACGCACCGTGTTTTTTTGGACTTTTTTCACTTTTCCAAAATTCTTGAAAATAAGATCTCATAATTATTTTCGTTCGCAGCTCATTATGCGCATAAATAAGCCTATCCTCGCTTTTCATGCCTTTCATGCCTGACGACAGCAATGAATAATTTCTACTTCACTTGAATTTAGAGTTCAACGCAGCTGACACTTTACATGTCTCTAGGTTCAAAGCTCATGTCGTGTCTTTGATTTTCGTATAGTTTGAAGTATTAATGCTCATTTCCCTGTTTATTTAGTGCTCAGCGCATCCTGTTCTGCACATGAATTTTGAATTGTGATTTTTGAACTTCATTTGAATCTAAAATTTATCAACGTCGGTCGTATTCGTTGCTACAGTTCAATTTTACTTTTCTCTAATGTGGTAGCTTTTAAGAGCGCGCGTATAAGGCTAAAGCCATTTTAATTTCACATAAGTTAAGTTTGAACGATCAGTGTCATACTTTGGTTAGGAGTTGGTGAACACAAAACTTCAAAAATTCTAAAGTAAGTACACACTTTTCAATCGTCAATATCTCTCTTCCCATTAAGTCTTTTTGTGCCATTCGAATACCTTTCTGTAGAGGAAGCTTCGACTTAGATTTACAGTGTTGAGCGAATAACCGATCGCTCTTCATTACTGTAGGACTACTGTAGGAACTTCGACAAAGATTTTAGGCCAATAGAAGCCGTAATCTGCCTCGGAACAAAACCAAACAAGCCAAAAACTCTTACACTATGGTAATGGAAGCCGCTCATTCAATTATGAAATTTACACTTAACTGTGATGCTTCTTTCCAAAGTTATCCTATGTGAACCGTAATAGCCGAATTAACAGTATTTGTCAGAAATGTGATTACACCGTCAAAAAAGCGGAAAACACTCGTAAAAAGTTGTGTAATGGAATTAGCGTGCGCGAAAACCTTAGTACACAAATTTTCAGATTTTTAGAAAAAAGTTTTGTCAGTTGGCATATTTCACAATGGTTCCATATGCTGGAAGTTCTTACCGTAATCCTGCAGTAACGAAAAGCGATCCGTGATCCGATCAATACTGTAAATCTAAGACGAAGCCTCCTCTACAGAATGATTGGCCAAAAAAGACCCATTGGGAAGAGAGATATTGACAATTGAAAAGTGTGTACTTACTTTTGGGACACCCTGTATATAAAGCGCAAGCACCCCCATCTGTCGCCATCGTTTGCGGCAGGGGTGTAAACATGTCCGTCGTTTTGTGCCGGTGCAAGCGCACCGAGCTGATGACTCACAATGATAGTGGTGCCTGTCTTGGACGATGTTGATCAAATGGCATAACGCAAAGAGCGATCACAATGGTAGTGATGCCTGTCTTAGGCCCCGGTCAGACTTCACACGACTTAATCGTCGCGACCAAATCGCCAAGATTTCCATTCATTTTCATTTCACATTCAAAAATTTCGGTCTGGAAAAGTATCACAACCGAATGCAAGTTGATCTGCATGGAATGATGTTGTAACAGTTGTCTCCTCGCGATTCAGTCGCGACGATCAAATCGCGTGAAGTCTGCCCGGGGCCTTAGGCCCCGGTCAGACTTCAAGCGACTTGATCGTCGCGATCTAATCGCCAAGATTTCCATTCATTTTCATTTCACATTCAAAAATGTCGGGCTGGAAAAGTATCACAACCGAATGCAAGTTGATCGGCATGGAATGATGTTGTAACAGGCGACGATCAAATCGCGTGAAGTCTGCCCGGAGCCTTAGACGATGTTGATCAAATGGCGATTTTGATCAAATGGCATAACCCAAAAAGCGATCGCAGTGGTAGTGATGCCTGTCTTAAAGGATGTTGATACGATCTCAATGTTAGAATCTTCTGCCGATTTGTTTCAGTTTCTTTCCAATTGCTCGGCATCAGCACCATTCATGTCTTAATTTCGCTCCAAAATAACGCTGTAGCAAATGTATGCATGGCTAAAGTTATGAGTATTATAGTCAATGTTTTGATTCTCGCTTCATCAGCAGTCTCAACTCCGGGTGGGTGGGAGGGTCTGAGCTGACGAAAGACCGGAATGGTCAAATCCAGTGCCAAGCACGCGCCTCAGCCAAGCTCCGCCCCACGTGCTTGGCACAACAACCCGTTGCGAAATTGCAAAACTCCATTTTTGCCTCCGATAAACTACGGCAAAACCTCTGTCTTGCACTTTCGCAACACTAGCGGAACGTGTAAAGCGCGAGGGTACTTGCTGCTACGTGCAGCGCGGATGATCTAAGGGAACTAGAGCAACGATTAGACTTTCTGCAATCTAACGAACTGTGCAGGAACGAGATGGCACTCACGCTGAGAGTCGGATACCAAACTCGGATTCGAGGCAACCCTTTGCGTGACCTTTCAATCGGGCGAACTGTAAATTCCAATAAAAAAAAACTCCATCTGACTGGTATATACTAGTATACATTGCGGTCACATAGGAGTGCGAGTCTTACCAGATCAATGATGCGGCTTGTTTAGAAGTCATAATACAAGCATTACAAGGTTTGAGGGACAAAGGATGCTGTACATGCCTCTGGCTTCCGTCTGGATGTGAAAGCACGATATTTGTTCAACAACTGGTCAACCTGCGTAAACTTGACTGCTACAGTGATTGTTCGCAACGTTTCGTCTCCAATAGAGCGACCCTCCAACGCCTGTCTCGTTACGGCTTCACTTGTCAAGTGACATCCTTTCCTTAACCCACATGACTGTAGAAGGCCGATACAGCTTCAAACTTCGCTACTGCCTAGCTAAACCTCAACAAACGCAAGACAGATGTGTCTCGTTCTCGTTGCTCGATGAAATAGCTGCTAAAAAACTCCATTAGGCTGCAACATAAGGCGATCCAAGTACAAGGCTGCAACCTCCAAGCACTTCGTCTCGAGATCAGTTTGAAAAATAGTGAGGTACTGCCCGCTGCATCGACTAGCAGCCAATAACCCGACGAACTAGAAGCCACAATCGTAAAAGCTTCAACAATACCTCCTGACCGTGTTCCCCATAACTGAACGTGAAGGCACAATGTACAAACAATAACTAATCACATCATTCAAAGCAAATGTGCAAGCGATGAAGTTTAGCCAGAAAAGTGGTCGAAAGTTTACTACATAACGAAAACGGCGCCATAACGAATTGGTTGTGTAAATGGTCAATTTGCCAAGGTTCTAGCTAAGCGTTTGAGAAAATTTTCGCACAGAGATGTAGCTCACGGTTATCGTTACCTTTATGGCGACTACCAAGTCATGACAAACCCAAAAACCTATTCAAATTTGCGTTTGTCTTCCTGCGAAAAGTTTCATCCACTCGAAATCACCGATCTCACGTGAAAAGATTTTCTAAATGAGTGGTTGTTTACAATTTATTCGTGGTAGTCGGCATAGTGCGGTGAGTTCCACTGCCACGATTTTACGAGAATGAATAAGGCACATAGATAGTAGAGCTAGTGCGAACCTCTGCGAAGCAGAGGTGACGCACTGGTATATATATAAAACTCAAAAATTGTCAGTTTGGAGGGTATGTGCGTTATAGAAACGCGCGCCACTCAACCGATTTAGCTGAAACTTTGCAAACATATGTTTTCGACCCTTGCGCAAATGATAGGCTACTTTTTGCGGCGATTCGTTGGGTTCTTCTATCGATTTATTGATTTGTTTACATTTTCCTAAGGAATTAAAGGGTTATCATGTTCAATCAAGCATTTTCCATACTCATGTAAAGGAGGGCGGTGAAGCTCATTTTCACCTCAGGATCACGAGGATGCGGTTTCCAAGCGGATGTACCAGGGTAAGTCATCCATACCATATAGGGCGGGGAGGGGCGGGGTTGGGGCTCGCAGTGCGGTGAACCATGGCCCGGGCTGGACCGGGAAAGCCAACTAGTAACTTATAATAACGAGCTAAGGGTTGTTTACGTGTTTTTGTGTGTGTGTGTGTCTGTCCGTTACGAAATTCGTAGAGCGAATTCCTGCCAACCTCTTGAGCCCAAATTTTGCACGGTGCATGCTAGCAGCATGGAAGTCCGCTATGCAAAAGCACGAGCGGATCCGTTGACTAAATCCCTCAAAAACTGCGCTGCAAACGGATCCACTTGGCTTCTGAACAGCAAAATTGGGCCTGTACCACCACTTTTTGCAAAGTCATGGATATGATTAACAAGCTAATGTGCAAGCCATGGACTTTAGCCCAAAAAATTGAACTAAAGCTGATTACTTTACAAAAATGGCGCCGAGAAAAATCAGTTGCGTAAATGTTCAATTTGCCAAGATTTTACCTAATCATTTGGGAAGATTTTTGCACAGAGATGTAGCCCACGGTGATCATCGTCATTATAGCGACTATTAAACCATAAAAAGTCCAAAAATCGGTTCAAATTTGCATTTATCCTTCTCGGAAAAGTTTCATCCACGCGAAAATACCGATCTCACACAAAAAAGCTCTCGGAATGAGTAGTTGTTTACAATTCATTGATAGCCTGCATAGCGCGGTAAGTTTCAATGTCACTATTATGCGGGAATGAGCAAGGTATATAGAAAGTAGGGCCAATGCGAGCCTCTGCGAAGCAGAGGTGACGCACTGGTCTGATCATAAATAGCCAGATCACACTTGATCAGTCTTGCGGCAGCTATCGGAATTTCATTCTAGAAACGCCACTCATCATGCTAGACAATGTAGGTGTGACTAACGGGCTCCGAGCAGCAACTAAAGGCATTGGAATCCCAAACTCGTGAATATACTTTCCAAAGCTAGGCGACTTTGCTGACGCAAAGCTTGACTCGGATAGACTTCAAGTTTACGACTGTTCTGAGCAGCTAAATTTCTGGAGCCATGTCTAACAGATCTTCTGGGTATGCATTGACTTACGAGGCTCCCACACACCTATTAGATTGTTCAACGAGACATAGATCAGAAAGCTAGGGCGGTAGCCCTGATTGCACATGTTTTCTTATGACTTCGCATAAGAAGCCCAATCCCTGCGACTAGGCCTAGAAAATATCCAAGAAAACCCATCGTACATATCTGTCCACCATGATCGATTACTTCCTTTACAGCTCATTATCCAACAAAGCTCCGTAGCAAGCTCAAGAAGAGTGGGCTTTTTTGAAAGCAACAACGTTTTCAATTTTGTCACAACTATATCCCAAACAGGCATGAATACCCTTTCTTCATGCTTCACGAAAACTACATCAACCCTACATTTCTTGCCTATAGATACTGAACAAGAGTGCAGTCGCAAACATCAGATGGCGGCCCATCTGTACGCTTGAAAGACCACTGCTTATACTCTTTCCTTGTGCAAAAGCTTTCTATAGCCACAAAAAGACGCGGCGTGACATAGACCGTTGCTTAATGACACTTATGTATCAGAACGAACTACTCATTTCAGCTTCATGAAGCTAACATCAAGCATATTCCTCCACTAACATGACTAGAGACTAGAGTTTTACCCAGAAACATGGTACTGAAGCCCTGATCGTACTGGTTTCACATCAGCATAGTGAAAGTTACTCCAGTCGACTACGTTATATCTGTGACTTTATATGCAAAACCCGTCTACGCCTAGTAACACCGGGTCACTGCGGAGTTCATAAGAAAGCAACCTAAATGTTTCCGTCGAATTATCTGAGTCTCCACACGCAAGGCCCATCAATACTAGGTCAGGATCAGGCAGACCTTGGCTTCCGGAAGCCGGCTTAGAAGATCAACCCCTGGATTGGGATTCAAACACCTTGGCTACAGGAAGTCAGTTTCAAGCTAGACTATGCATGTTGAAAATTCCAGGATTTACAAGCGAGACCGTCACTCAACATTCAAACTCCAAATTGGGATCCAGGAACACCTCGGCTTTACGGAGCCGGCATCAAAGCAACTTCCCATCATTCGTTAAATCCAACTACTAAGCGTCACTTAACAGTCAACCTCTAGATTGGGATCCAGGAACACTTCGGCCACAGGAAGCCGGCATCAAAACAACTTCTCAGCATTCGTCAAACCAAGATACTATTACGCGACTGTCACTCAACGTCAACCTCTAGATTGGGATCCAGGAATATCTCGGCTACAGGGAAGCCGGCATCAAATTCACCTTTCCACCATTCGCTAAAAACCAAAATCCTATATGTGGGACCGTCACACAAACAGCCAACCCTGAGTCGAGACCCCGATCACTCCAGCTTCAAAAAGTCAACATCTCACCACTTTTTCCATCACATTCATGTTCGTTAACTTACCTCTTCAGTCACTGGTATCCAGAAGCATATCTTCGGTTCAGTAAGCGGCTTACATTCAGCGTCACAGCCCCAAATTGGAGCGCCCAACGCCCAGCAAAATTATGATTCAACCCACAATAACTATGTATTCAGCCATAGTATCGGCTGAAACAGCCAGGTTATGCTCAAACCTCAAGCAGTGAGGGTGCGACCCTTTGTTCCGACCTTTGAGACTGTGGGCAAGCAAGGTCTTCTTCCGAGTAGGCCCATTTGACTAACGCGATGCTCAAAGAAAGCAGCTATGTGATGTTGTGCATAGCAAATACGAATGCTCGATAAGCTTATACAATCGTCGGTCCAGTGCAGTAGAGCAGAAATCAAATAGAATAATTTTGGCGCTGCTAAAAGAGATGAAAATGAAGAAATGCCGACTAGACATAGAAAAAAGTTCCGATAATCAGCCATGACAGGTTTTTCCCCATTCTAGCAAACGATGATAATCCTGGCACCTGAGCGTTTGCGAACAGTATGAGCCCAGAGAGAAGGCAGAGGCTCAAGTCTGGCAACGACGCAGTTTACTTTAATGAAGAACTGACCCAACGGTACATAGCATAAGCATACGTTGTCACTTGGTTCACAACAAGCAATACGACGATGACAAAAAACATCAGCAATCTAGACTTCAATCGAGCGCGAATTTACAGCTGGCAGATGAGGAAAAACGTTCCGATGCCAAATCAAAAACCCGAATATTTGCATCTGTGAGGAAAATGACTAGAGATCAAGACGTAAACAGGACTGGTACACTTTACTAAAATCATATTGACAACTCACTGCGTTCCATTGCTACCGGCCAATTCCTCAATAAGCAGATCTGCTTCTATCCAGATTATGACACACTCTTTTTCCATTCCGGTCTTTCGTCAGCTCAGGAGGAGCCCGTTATTGCTCTCTCCTGACAAAATGTAAGAGAGATCTCTTTGTCAATATACTTCCGCTTTGAAACTCCCATTTACAAAATGCTTTTGAGCTGTTGCATTCAACGTGTATCAAATATTATCCTGTCCTATGTTTAAAAGCGATTTATGTGTTCTAGAATACTGCTGAACAAACTTGTGACAGCTACAGCTATTGTATATGTGCTTTTTCTCATCTCAGTTTGCGGTTCTGATACGCAACATTTGCGACATTTCAGGAAAAGAGGCATTTGGTCCACTTTGCGTCAAAATAAAGATGGGTGCTATTATGACCTAGAAAGCCTTGCAGAAAGAACGGAAATTTTGAAGAGTTTTGCAAAAGAGATTTTTTGCATGGAGAAAAATTGTGATCACTTTCGAAAATATTTTACCAGAAAAGCAAAGGTTGCCCGGATTTTCAAAACCTGGATTCCAGGTCGACGGTGGCTCAAATTTTTTTAACACTGAAGAATCCGAATTATGTGCTACAACAACTCGGGAAAGGATAAGAGCAATTTACCCGATTTTAAAGACTTAAAATTGGAGAAAATTTTATGTAATACTTGAAGGCAGCGTCCAGCCAAGACTAGACACATGGGGATCTCATGTGGATAGTAATTTTAGGGCTCTAACTAAGCCATTGCTCAAATGGCAGCTCAGGTAGTGCTCTAACGGTTGAGATATTCCCCTCAAAACTGGACATCGTATTTCGCTTGGACCATGGGGCAACGCGCGGCTTTTCGCGCGAAGCTGCCATGAATCCATGCCTGGGTTCAGTTTGGAGGCGTATATCTCAGCCTTTAGGCTTGAGATATACCTGACGATGGGTGGCTATAGCTGACTATAAGACGCTGCGAGCAGCAACGTCTTTTGTGCGTATCGATTGACGCCAGGCGACGCTGCTGCTCCTAGCTGCTGCAGCCAACGCGAAACAGACCCGCTATAGCTAGCGATGCTGTGCTGCTTCTTGCTGCTCTCTGCTGCTCCCAGCTGCTCGTTGCTGCTCCTCGCTGCTACGCGATATGAAGCTCACTTTTTGTGAGCTTCTCCCAGCTGCTTCGAGCTGCTAACGCTGATTTTGCTCGGATTTGCTCCTTTTTAACATATTTCTGAACTTCTGAAGGATTTTCAGAGCAGTTTCGATACTGATGAACTATGACAAATTTCCACCGAAACGCAAATGCATCGATAAGAAAATCGATAAAGAATTGACAAAGTCGACAAAGAATAATCTGATCAACTGCGTAGTCAAATTAGAGTAACGATGAAAAGCTAGGCGATTCAAACGATACAGTGGGATATTACTAGTACACCTCAACAAATTAACGTCTGCTATGACCTAGATAGTTTAGATGTTGCCTCAAGCACACATCAAGGTTCAACTGTGACACTGGCTTGATATCTGTCAAATGATTAAAATTTTCTCAGTTTATGCAACATTTGGCACGCCATTTTATACTTGTTATAAAGAAAATTTCTTGATGAAAACAGTACGACTTTTTTGGGTCTCATATTATTTCTCAATTTTGGCAATCGTCAAGACTTACTTTCCTTAATAACTTAAGCTAAGCATAGTAATGGGTAAAGCTACTTCGTTCTTGCACCCACAGCATACCCAGCGCAGCAGCCTCGAGCAGCTAAGGGCAGCGCAGACATCAGCGATTCGCCAACACCCGCTATACCTCCATCGTCAGGTATATCTCAAGCCTTAGTGAGTCACCTGCACTGCCACTTGGTTAGGGCCCCAAAATTACTTTCCACGTGAAATCGCCTTAGGTCCAGACATGGACGCTGCCTTTAAGAGTATCATAAGTGAACAATAAATAAAGTGAAGTTGGCTCTTGAAAGTGTGCCGGCACTTTAGTCAGGTCGAAGTAGAACTCCCATGGCGTTGGAACTCATGGCAGGGCTAGATAATTCCAAATGAAACTCTGAGCAACGCATTGCAGCAATGTCAATTCTGTGGAGAAAAAATGCCTAAATTAGGACCAAACCGAAAACTGGGGACGAAGGAATTTGGCTTTTTCTATGAACTGTTGGGTCGTTTGGTTCCTCTTCGTTCATTTCTTTTTCCTCCACTATACCGCCACTTTTGGGTGCTGCACCACTTTCTTCAGTTACTTCTTTCTTATCCGCTGTCGTCCCTGCATCTGCTGTTGTTTCGATAAGCTCCACTTCCATCAATTCTTTGTCTTCCATGGTCTATAAGAAGTCCATCCTCTATGGTTGTGTAAAAAAGGAATAGGTAGCATTTAAAGTATTCGTTCGGCAGTTTCTGAATCTTGGCATGATAATTATTCGTATATGCTATGTTTCAGCCACATCCAACCACCATCGCCGAAACGTTGCCCAATAGAGGATTAATAGAATCTTGTTAGAGATTACGTAAATCTTGACTTTACAGGCTCCGACGAAGGTGAAACCGCCGAAAGTTAGCCACTAAAGGATTAATAAAACATTGGTTGTCGCTGGAACATAGCATACAGGAAAGGTATAGCGCATTCAAAAAATCGTGACAATGGCGCGACCGCGCGCGACACGCACGCACTTCATGGCAACCGCATTTTCTTGGTTTTCATATCTACTCAAACTGTTTTTCTGCTTCCATATTACAGTATCTAGACATTGGAAGTGGTTGAGCTGAGAGATGAGGTGATGCCTTTTTGTATGAGCAATTTCTGCTCCTGTGGGGGCGAAGACCGCAGTCAAATCCGTCGTCACGATTTTATAAACGACCTATAGCAATCCACGAATTGCTCAGAGGCAATTTAAATATTCAAGATCAAAACAACTTAGGATAATGAGTCAATACAAAATTGGACCTCAGAAATATTCACAACGCCGGCCGAAACATTGCTTGGACGCGCGCAGATTTGACGCTCTAGCACAATCGTCCTTTAATAGTGAAGGACACTCTTCGAAAATCTTTGCGCAAATTATTCTACCCAGTTTCGCAGTTTCTCAAGTCTCTCACATACAAATTCTGTACCAACAGAACTCTGTTTAGGAATTAGGCTCAGGACAAGATGGTGCGTGTTATCATCAAAGGAGGCGTTTGGCGAAACACAGAGGTCGGTGGTCGTAATGTTTTTCGAGTTCACCATGTCGCTTTTATATTTTTTATTATAAATCATATATCATATCTTTTTTACCAGGATGAAATCCTCAAAATCGCCATTATGAAGTATGGAAAGAATCAGTGGAGTCGAATTGCGTCTTTGCTTCACAGGAAATCAGCAAAACAATGCAAAGTACGTCCGTTCTCCCTTTTGTTTCTTTTGTCGAGACAATCTTTTTTCCCTATCATTTCATTTTCACTTTTGCCCTCATAATATGCTTGTAGGCGCGCTGATTTGAGTGGTTAGATCCTGGAATCAAGAAAACGGAATGGTCTCGGGAAGAGGATGAGAAGTTACTTCATCTGGCCAAGTTAATGCCAACACAATGGAGAACAATCGCCCGATCGTAGGAAGAACGGCTGCGCAATTTTTAGAGAGGTATGCTGTTGTAAATCGATCAAGTTGGTCTTGCGTATATGCTAGCTTTTTATTAGTGGTTCATACGCTTCGTTATCGGCTCTACAATATGAAAAGGGCCTAGGCCTTATAAAATCTGTCTTTTAGATATGAACATTTGCTAGATGAAGCTAGCGTAAAGCTGAAGGTTTGGATGATGAAGCGACGGAGGCCTATCTCATCATTTTAATTTAAAAATAACGGCACAAGGTGTTATTCTCATGACCTACTGTATACCAAAATTAATAAAAATCCGATTAAATTTAGATTTATAACCGGAGCCGCAAACAGCAGTGTTAAACCTATATCTATAGAGCTATTGAAATCCTTTCACACATACGTAACACTTCAAAACTATACCATTAATGTACAGCATGCCAAAAAATGTATTCAGACTTATTGGTCCATACAAGACATCAATATAGCACCCAATCTATTACAAGTGAACAGAAATGATCTAAAACTCATGTCTGGTGATTTTACGGATATGTTCACCAATATACCGCACAACACGATATTATATACACAATTTGAGAGAAGTTCTAAAAAAATATGCTACAAGAATGTACACAAAGAATATCTATGCATCAAAAACAATAAAGTACAATATATGGATACAAACAACGGCAGAGCTTACAAAATAAACGGTATTTTACATATGTTATTAAAGTAATCTGTAAAAAATGGGGCAGCTTGATTTTTATTACATTTTGAGGTTTTTTGGTTTCACCAACAATAAGCAGGCTGCAACTTAAACGTCGCTTACATAACCGACCTTCGCCTATTATTCTAGCAACGCTTTACCGCTCCTCTCTCATAACCGTAAGCGAGGCGCCATGAAGAACACATACAGGGTTTTTGGAACATCGTTCATTCTTGCGCTGCTAAACCGTAAAATCGTAAAGCAGATGACATACCATTCGAAAGAGCTCTTCATGCTCTTTCGAACGATATATCAAACATACAAGATTTTTTTCTATATCTAAATAAAAAAAGCGAAATACCTGGAAAATCGCGATTTTTTGGCGCAATAGAAACCAAAAAATCATGTTTTGCTTTATATTTTCCAAAGATAGACAAAATCGGAGGTAATCTGAATATGGATGGATAGAGCGTAAAAAGCTCTATCAGATGATACCTAGAAAACATGCGTTCATCTGCAAAGAATTGAATAACGCGAATCTTTGTTCTCGAAGCCGCTAATGGCCATATCTCCTGACTTTGAAAGTTGAGGCCATCAAGCCGTTGTGGGTTTAGTGACTGTCCCACCACCCACTCCAGCAGTGGTGCTTTGAGTGGTCTCAGATGTTTCGCTGCGCAGATATAGTCGTCCTCACCCCACTAGTCGGTTGGTGGACGATTTCGAATTCGAAATGGAGCAGGCAGGTCGCGGCAGAGCGTGGCATCGAACCCCCCCCCCTCGTATGATTTTGCGTGTTTCTTCATCGTTTTTATTGGCCGTTACTTGCTAGCCTCTATACTATAAGTATGTTTGTAGAAAGTGCCAATTTTGTTGTTGTCGGAAGTTGTTTCGTGCTTCTAAGCTCGTTTCTTCAACTCCGATTGCAGGTAAGCCTGGAGAAACGATAAAGATGGTGAACCTAAGCTGTAAAATCTTTCTTAGCAAGTAACATATGCATAAGTGTTGCTCCAGTGAACTATATGCTCGAAATTTGCCATCTGTATCGTCTCCAAAAGCTCATTTAAACAAAATACGAGGATAGCGGCAGGACACAACGCTCAGCAATTAAAAAAATTCAATATAGGTCAAAAACTTTGAGACAATACCAAAAACTTTTAAGCAATGGCGAAGAAAAACGCAAAGTGACTGCGTGAATTTGAACGGAGAGCTAAGGTGCCATGCTCTGCCGCGACCTGCCTGCTCCAGTTCGAATTCGAAATCGTCCACGGACCGATAGTGGGGTGAGGACGACTATACCGCTCAAACTTCATAATTTATCGAAGTGACTAACTTTGCATTTCAGCAAGTATAAAAATTATTAATTATGTAAATGAACCTTATATATTATCTGAAAGAGAATAATTTATTCTAACATCTATCAAAATTGGGAAGTATAACCACTTCTCTTTTTTAAGAAATCTACAGTTATTCTCTAAGTGCCCCATTTTTTACCGATCACCCTAATAGATTACATATTACACAACAGCTATTGTAAGTTAGGATCTCATCTGTTCATACAAACAAAAGGATTACCGCAAGGTGGAAATGCCAGTACCATAATTGCCGACATTCACTATCATATTAAGTTGGCCCGAAAGTTCTATCGCACCATTTTCAAAAATTCATAACTTCTGATTTTTAAGCCAATTTGGTTGCTTTTATTTTTGTACAAAAGAGTAAGTCATGCTCTTTATAACGACGTCTTAGATGCTTGCTAATGATCATCTGTTGCATAGATAGGAGCGATAGAATAAAATTGGTAAAATTCGAACTTTCTGTGTAGGGTCATAAAAAATCGGAACTTACGACAAAAATCAGAGCAGCCGCTATTTTAGGTTCTTTTACCAGCTCTTTCTAACAGTGCGAAGTTTGCGCTGATTGAGCGTCTCTATGAAAAGTTATGATTTTCGAGCAAGCAATACAAAAGGCGAATTTAGTTTATTTTGGCATTTTTCAGAAAAATCGTAACTTTTCATAGAGACGCTCAGTCAGCGCAAACTTTGCACTATTAGAAGGAGCTAGTGAAAGAACTTACATTACCGACTGCTCCGATTTTTGTTGCAAGTTTGCGATTTTTTATGACCCTACACAGAAAATTCGAATTTTGACCAATTTTCTTCTCTGGCTCCTATCCCTGAAACAGATGATCATTAGCAGGTGTTGTGTCCTAGACTTCGGACACTCCGACTCTTCGTCCTGAGGCAGCACAGGAGGAAAAACAAGAATATTTACGGAAAATTCGTGTTCGAAGTGGCGCAAGACAATATCTCAGATATAATCTTCGCAGTTCTGCATCATGAATCCGGTTTCTATCCGGGCTGACGGATTGCAAAAGATACGATCCGCAATTACTTTCAAACACTTCTTCTGTAACTACGGACAAGTTGCAATGTGAAAGTTGTTCTTTAGAGGCTCGGCAAAACCAAACATCTCGAAATTTTGATATGGAAGTTGCTTGCATCCCAAACATCACAACAGAGCAGGTCCGAGCGCACTACATACTGTCCCTGCCCAGAAAACTGCCCCTAAACCCGTGCGCAAGCCATTCTTACACGCACTTGGACGTGCTTGCGGTCCCCCTCCCACCGACAGAGGCGGCAGGCCGCAATGCTATAGATAAGAGGGTCCCGCAACGAGTCCACGTCTGTGACCATGGTGGGGAATGATCCACTCGTCCAAATTCAAAATGAAAACCCTTGAAAAATGCTGGTTTCGACATTTTCGTGCTCGTCAAAGTATATTTTTTGATATCAGCGCGTCGGATTACCCCGGGTAAGCGAAAAAACTTCAGGTCGAGGATTTGCCGAGCCACTGCCTTCAAATATGAGATAGTGTCCAGACAAATCTATATATAGAAGCTTTCGTCTTTCTCAGCCTAATCGTTGTGCTGTTCCTTTGAAGAGTATCTATTATGGAGTATTTGCTTCAAGTGAACTAAGGCAGAAGTTCTAACTTGTTGAGCACGTAAACGTTGGCAATCTTCAGTTTGAGGAAACATTTGTGGAACATTTGCAAGCCACCGATGGTTACGACTGGCCATCTCAACATTCTGTTGTGAGTCCAGCTGCAGTTTGCTTTAAATGGGAGCAGGGTAAAACAAAACTCGATGGATTCGGCGCGGCTATCCGCATTAAGGAACAATGGACGGCGAGAT
This sequence comes from Cylicocyclus nassatus, assembly GCA_958299035.1. Taxonomy (NCBI): domain Eukaryota; kingdom Metazoa; phylum Nematoda; class Chromadorea; order Rhabditida; family Strongylidae; genus Cylicocyclus; species Cylicocyclus nassatus. The sequence goes on along the minus strand of CATQJL010000112.1, from coordinate 44,208,998 downwards.
GCAGCGGGTCCATGATAGGTAAAACTGCATTAAAAACTATAAAATCTCTAACACCGTGAGTCCCGCCCCAAATAGGCTATTTTACTGCTGGATAGTTCTATGTGTATGGGAACAGTGTGCATGCAGCTTCTAGATGGTCCCTTCTCATTCTAAACTGGAGATTTCGCACGGGGATCGACGCGGGTGAATGTCAAGCTAGAAATCTCCTTGGGAGAAATATGCAAGCGAACCAATGCGTCACCTCTGCTTCGCAGAGGCTCGCACTGGCTCTACCATCTCTGCGCCTTACTCATTCTCGTAAAATCGTGACATTGGAACTCACCCCGCTATGCCGACTACTACGAATAAAATGTAAACAACCACTCATTTAAAAACCTTTTTCACGTGAGATCGGTGATTTCGCTGGATGAAACTTTTTGCCGGAAGACAAACGCAAATTCGAATAGGTTTTTGAGTTTGTCATGGCTTGGTAGCCGCCATAAAGGCAATAGTCATCGTGAGCTATATCTCTGCGCGAATATCTTCTCAGATGCTTGACTAGAACCTTGGCAAATTGATCATTTACGCAACCAATTCTTTTTGGCGCCGTTTTTGTTATGTAGTTAACTTTCGACCACTTCTCTGGCTAAACTCCATCTCTTGCAATTTGCTTACCAAACTCATCCACGATTCTGCAAAAAGTGGTGATACGGACCCAATTTTGCAGGACAGAAGCCAGGTGGATCCGTTTGGCGCGCAATTTCTGAGGGATCCACTCAAAGAAACTTTTCGTGCTTTTGCATATCGGGCTTTCATGAAGGTAGCATGCGCTATCCAAAATTTGGGCTTAGAACGTTAGCTGGAACACGCTCTACGAATTTCGTAATAGACGGACACACACACAGACACAAAAAACACGTAAACAACCCTTAGCCCGTTATTATAAGGTGATACTTATGATCGCATACACCGCCTCTAATCCATCCTCATCCGTGTACAATCATCATGACTTAATAATAACGTGCTAAGGGTTGTTCACGTCTGTTTGTCTGTGTGAATATCTGTCTGTCACGAAATTCATAACACGAGTTGCAGTCAAGCTTTTGCGCTACAATTTTAGTCATGGCCCCCAATCAGCGTGTAGATAAACTTTGCCAAAGCACGGGCCAATCCGAAAGTGGAACCATCGAAAACTGTGCGTCAAACGGACCCACGCGACTTTGGCTTGCCAAAGTGCGTCGGTAATTGGACTTTTCGCAAAGTTGTGGGTTTGAGCAACAGTGAATCCAAAAAACATTGACTTCAACTGAAAGTAAGCAAAAAGTCTATAATCACAAAAATAAGCGCCAAAAGGAACTGCGCAAATTGTCATTTCGCTAAGTTTTTACTTTAAAAATTGAAAGGATTTTTGTCTAGAGATTTAGCCCAAGGTGTCTTTATCCTTATGGCGACTATAAAGCCAACAGTAACCCATTCAGAATTGCATCTGTTCTTCTGCGGGGGATTTTTCCCCCAAAATTACCGATCTTACATGGAAAAGCTTTGAAAATGAACGGTTGTTTACAATTCATTTGTGATAATCGGCATCGGTGAGTTTTAAAGTCATTATTATGCAATCACGATGAAGGCACAGGGATAAGTGCGAACCTCTGCTAAGCAGAAGTAACGCACTGGTTTCATATAAAAGAATCTTAAGGTGCAGAATGATTTTTTTGAGAGGAGGACTTTTCAGCATTCGGTAGTCCCTTGAAAGACGGCTGGGATATCGGTGTGCGCGCTTGCACGGGCCCTTTAAGTTTTTAAAAGGCATCTCACAAGGAAAGGATACTCGGTCGCAGTGACTATTGGGTAAGCGGTGTATAATGCGTATACCGTCCCACTTGACAAGACTTGCCTCCTCACTGCTGTAGTTGATTGGTACATTGGATAGCGGCTTGGATTGTCGAGCTGGACGTCGTGGGTTCGACTCCTCTCGGATGCCTCCGGTTTTGCATTTTTGCAAAATCCTTTATGACTCTTACAGAAGAACGTCATAGCAAAAAAGTGCGGTTTAGAGATCACCTTCTGGGGACGGTATACGCGGTATACACCGCTTACCCAATCGTCACTGCGATCGAGTATCCTTTGCTTGTCAGATATATTTACACGCGACCGGCTGGCGGAACATCGTTTTCCGTCAGGACCGCTCATGCGCGTTTCCCGGGCGGTAGCTGTATCATCGCGCGCGGCACTTCGCAATATTGGCGCGATAAATCAGTTCGCGGCATGTTTTTGCTCCAAATCCGATTCTCAAGAATGTTTCTGCTCTTCCTTGTCTTATGCTTGAAATTCACAACCTTACAATCACAGGTGCGATAAGGTGAGAATGACTCCTCCAGGGTGAAGGGGGTCACAGTGGTCGCAGCCCCTCCAGGGTGAAGGGTGTTCCACTTGGTGGAGAATTTATAATATGTCGACGGGAAGGGGGGGGGAGCCATGGTGTTTTCTCATCATTTTTCCTAGTCAAAGTTCATAATTTGTTCCTTACCATCACTGGTTATCTTTTTTCTGAAACGTGAACCGATGTGCTGCTGGATCAGCATACAATTATATTTCTGACCAGCACCTTTTTTTAACATTTCTTTTTCTTTTTTACATCACCCTGCCTGTTTTTGGAATTACCATAGAAGATGTGCATGCGAGAACATTTGTTTCAGAAAGAGTTAGACAATTTTTGAACATTTACGAATATTTTTTAAAAGAAGAAATTCGTAATTTCTGTAGATGAACAGCAACATTAGCAAGAAAATGTTTTCAAAACCACCTTGTCTTACGCTTTTAGAGAATATATTGTTTGCCTGGAGTCTGCTGAAAAAGTGCCTGGTGAAGGTGTGGGTAGTGATTATTTGCGAATTTTTAGGATAGAAAAACCCGTAACATCTGAAGATGAACATCTTGTACGCCGTGACGGTCACCATCAGAACCGCCTCGTCCTTCGCTTTCAGAAAATATTTACTTTGTTTGGAGTCCGTTAAAAAAAGTGCCTGGGTGAATGATGCCCTAGTAATTTCTGAAGATTTTCTAGTTTTTAACATAAAAAAATTCATGACTTTTGTAGATGAATATCTTGTACGCCGAAATAGACACCATTAGAACCGACTCGTCCTCCGCTTTCAAAAAATATATGGTTTGCCTGAGGTCCGTCAAAAAAGTGCCGGGTGAAGGGTGAGTGAGACTTTCATAATGGGAGTGCTCAAGTACAGGCTTCTACCATTGTAAAAAACGTCAACTTGAGCACCCCCATTATAAAAGTCTCACCCATCCTTCACCCGGCACTTTTTTCAACGGACCTCAGGCAAAGTATATATTTTCTGAAAGCGGAGGACGAGACGGTTCCAGGTGACCATCACGGCGTACAAGATGCTCATCTACAAAATTTACTGGAGTGGTAGTAATTTGGTCGAAATAAACAAATGATGTGATAGTTCAATCATGGTTACATCGTGGTAAGCATGATCATCTTTTCACTGCCACTCAGTTCAATCGGTCATACAAAATCATGAAACAAGCAAGTAACTAGCAGAAAACCATAACTATTTCATGCTTGTTTCATTCTAAACCAAACTATGAGTTAAACAACAGATTAACACCATTGTTCCCTTATCAGATAGAGTAATGAAAACAGCACTTCATTTCATGAGACGCAGACGTGAAACCATCACATCATAGTTTAAAATGAAAAAGTACCCCCGATCACTTTTTCGTTTCAAACAATGATGTGTTGGTTTTGCAAGTTAAGAAGAGTGAGGGAGATCGTTCTGCAACTTACTATGAGAAAGCTTACTTGTTTACAGCTTAGATAAGGTTATAGAAAGGTGCAAGGCTGGAGACCGAACTGCAAATTTGGTAAAGTGCAATGATTGCCGACAAGCATGAGAATGGTTGGAGTTTCGATCTCCTCCAATGACTTTGCTTTGCAAGATAGCATTTTGAGGTTCCGTATTGGTTAATTCGTGGTTTCGTTGGGAAAATGATGTGAAGCTGCTGGTTAGCTGGTGTCATGAAAACACAGTTAACATGATGGTTTCGACCAAATTACTACCACTCCTGATTTTTTACGTTAAAAACTCGAAAATTCCTAAAAAATAATTAGGCACACCCTTCACCGCACTTTCTTGAACGCATCTCAGATATGCTATACATTTTTTGAAAGCGGAGGACGAGGCCGTTCTAATGGTGACCATCTCGCCGTGAAAGATGTTCATCTACAAAAGTTATGAATTTTTGTCAAAAACTCAAAAATCTCCAGAAATCACTACTCACACCTGTCACCAAGCACTTTTTTCAACAGACTCCTCCATTCCTGTACGTAAACAATTCACGTACAAATATCTCCTTTGCTTAGCCTTACCTCCTGTTGATTTATTTCTCGGCTTTTGGTGAAGGGGGTCACCTTGATCCCGGCTCAGGGGTGGAGAGAGGGTGAGAAAATTCTCACACTATCGCACTTATGCTTACAGTGCTCCTTGTCGTATTACTGTCGAAACTGTAGAATAGCCTCCATTCCTCAAAGGAATCCACCAATTCATGGATGCACTACCGTCGAAATGAATAATACGGCAATGAGAGTAATTCAAAATGAAAATGAAAAAAATAAGGATATTGTGATATCTTGTGATATATTTGATAATGGTAGGCGCATTTTGGTGCATGCGCGCTTTTGCGCCTCAGGCGGACGCCAGCCGGTTTTTTGGCCCGGTGACCGTCCGGCTCTAATCCTCCCCCCTCCCCAAAGTTTGCGGGCCGGCCGGAAGGGCCTCATCGCCCTGTCACCAGCTGGTAAATGAGTTGTAGGAGGCGTTCAAGCCATGGATACGTGTTTTCCTTCGATCATTTTGTAATTGTCTTGTGTGGTAGCGGCCTAATGCCTATCAGGTGTGAGAATGTCGTATTGGGTAACCAAGACCTAAAAATATTTCAATGCCGTAAAAGCTCGCAAACTTTGTTTAGCAATGTTTAGATTAGAAAGTTCTGTCAGAAACGCATGATGCGCATGTAGTTTGAATGACAATTTTTTGAATTATTCTCAAAGGGTTGCTGCAGAGCGGCGACTATTAGATGAGCAAGTATCGTAAGTGAATTGCCAGGAGCACGTATCGTGGGATTAATTGCATCACTCTAACATCAAACGCAAAGAGGTTTTCCTTCCCCTTTTTTCGCTAGGGCTAAATCGGCCGCAGAATGTATATTTATCGTAAGTGCTCTATCGTAATCGCAATATCATCAAACAGCGTAGACTATAAACACAAAAAAATGCGGTAAGAGATAATATTAGGTTGTTACATAAGTTTTGTTACACTTTCTTCGTCTTCCCCCGAAAAACTCTAGAAAATTCGGCAAGTTCTCATATTTGGGAAATATGGGGAAGGAATAAAGGTCTATCCGCTGGTACCATTTATGCCCTCACAACATAACTTACAGTAATTATAAAGGCAACTTTATGAGGGCACTCCAACCTCCATTTATTTCTTTGAATTTTAATAACTCTCTTGTTCTTCTTTTCTATCTTTTTAGATTTTTTATGGACTTTTGGGAGCATTGGTAGTAATACTGAAGCAGTCTGAAAGTCTAAGCTCGTCAACGAGTAAAGTTGGAAATTTGCCAAGAATAATTCGAAAAAATTCCAAAAAATTCTAAAATTTGATTTTTCATGTGTGACATGTATATATCAAAAATCTGCAACACCACGCATAATTTGGAGGTAAGGGAAAATTATTTGGAAAAGTTATGAGGATTTTTTCAGTCGAGTGTAACAAAACTTATGTAACAACCTAATATATTGCAAATGGATATGGTGAAGAAAAGAACGACCAAAAGTCAAATCGTCTTGCAGCAAGAACACTATATACCTCCCACTAGGACGGCAAAATCAACATGCGGCTTTGTTTTCACTGGATTATGGTAATTGCACCCAACTATTCGTATATTACCACTATTAATTGGGTGAGGGGGGGGGGGAGGAGAAATCGAGGAGAATGTGGCGCGCTATGAAGACCCTGTCTTGTGCATATACGAGAAAAGCAATCGCCGTACACATTCTCCTTTTGTACCTTCTGGCGTGCAGCTTAGCATGCATCGAATGAAGGAAGAGAGAAAGACTTTCATTGAAAAAAGGGTTCGTGCTGTTGCATAAAAACTCCGAAAATGAAAACTGCAATTTTGGACGGACTGGAAATGCTTGCGGGGGAGTTCGAACGGCACTATTTTATTATCCGAAGCCCAGAATTTCAAAGTCGTGAATTTCACTAAAACTTCGTCTACGGGGGATCACGAATATTGTTCGGATCACGTTTCATACGGTAGGGAGTCAAAATCAGTTTTGGCTGATTGGTCTGGGGGTTTCCTAACTTGCTGATCACAAATATGGGTGTGGTGCGGAAGGCAACACCCTAATCTTGTGCCTTTTGAAACTCTTTGGTGCTGAAGTGGCACGGCTCAAGGTAGAAGAGTGACGGGGGGGGGCAGATACATGACTTGATGCCATAGGAAAATTTTGTAAAAATTAGCAAGAGCGATTTACATTGCTTGCATTTTGCGGGCATTGTCGCCTTCCGCGTGCCTCCCTACAAATATCATACTCTTTTTCTGGGGCCTTGTTATGGTGGTATAAGATATGGAGTCAAAACCACGAGTAAGCTCCAAACTTCGGAACTAAAAACTAAACTAGGGTTTTATTTAGCCCGCTAAACACGATATCTACGATATCTCAGAATAACACCATTTTTATCACTCGGATGTACGGTAGATAGGTCTTATTGTTAGTTCCGATTTGCTCAAAGCTTTGGCTTGAAGGCTTTCCTAGGAATTAGATGAATTAGATTATATTATGTTTGCTCGCGGTATTAATGCTTTATTGTGGAGTTATTGTTAGTTACGGTGATTTGCAGCTACGGATTTCAGAGACGGGATAGTTCTTTGAGTAAGGAAAAAAGAGTCGATAACTTGATTATAAAGTTTTAGGAGGAAAACATAGTGCATTTTGGCTTAGGAAATCGGAAAGTAGAACTGTTTTCAGGCTAGAATAAGAAGAGAAGTAGGCGCCCCAAATGCTTTGACGGAAAAGCCGCTAACGCTTTATGGAAATTTTACGCAGAAAGGAACACACAATGCTTTAGCTGGTAGAAGCCCCTAAAAGGATAGCCACGAGAAGGATGCTTCAAGAGATGAAGGGAAAGCACTACTTCGGTTATTTAATGCCCAGGGATCTAGAGAAAAAGCACAAGGTGTAGGATATGCAGGACTGTTTTCTAGAGTACTGAACGCGACATTTAGACATGTTAATCATAACTTATAATAACGGGCTAAGGTTGTTTACGTTTGTGTGTGTGTGTGTGTGTGTGTGTGTGTGTGTGTGTGTGTGTGTGTGTGTGTGTGTGTGTGTGTGTGTGTGTGTGTGTGTGTGTGTGTGTGTGTGTGTGTGTGTGTGTGTGTGTGTGTGTGTGTGTGTGTGTGTGTGTCTCGAAATTCATAGAGCGAGTTCCATGTGGAGGTCTTGAGCTAGAATTTTGGTAGCAGCACCCTATCAGCATGTAGGTAAAATTTGCAAAAGCACAAGCCGATCCGATGATTGGAACCTGTGAAATTGTGCGCCAAACGGATCCATGCGACATTGCGCGCCCAAAGTGGGCCTCGGGACGCAGCTATTACCCAACAGCTGCTCGTGATGGAGGTTGGCCTAATTGTAAGATACGAACCTCTGACAGTGACCTCCGCCCGCCGGCAGGAGCCGGTGCCCTTTTCCCCCTTTCTCTTTCCCCTTCCGTATATACTTGTTTAATAAATATTATAGTAAGTCTCATGTAACCGCGCTACACATCAGGTAAAGGCAAGGCCAGCTTTTATCCTGACACCTGTAATTGGGCTTTTTTCCGAAGTCATGGTTTCGTTTAGCGAGTAAATCTGCAAACCATGGACTCCAGCCCGAAAAGTGAACAAAAAGTTTACTTTAATGCTAAATCGGCGCCAAAAAGGAATAATTGCGTAGATGAAATGTGAGAAAATTTTTGCTTAGAGATGTAACTCACGGTTGTCATCATCTTTATGGCGACTATCAAGCCATTATAACCCCAAAAACTGATTCAGAATCGCAATCAATCTTTTGGAGAATACTTTCTTTCCCTCAAAGTCACCAATCTTACATGAAAAAGCTTTTGGAATGAGTAGTTGTTTTTACATTTCATTATTGATGATCGGCATTGCGAGGTAAGTTCAAAGCCATCATTTTGAGACTACGAGGAAGGCATGTGGATAGTAGAGCCAGTGCGAGCCTCTGCGAAGCAGAGGTGACGCACTGGTGTTGATATAAGCGTCGTTCTGCGAACAATCGTACTTTGACAATGGTCCATTCTCAAAGCAACTCGTCCAATTGTATGCACTCTCCTGTCAAAAACATTTCATATTAAAGAATCGAGGGTACAAAATGAATTTTTTTGCAGAGGAGGACATTATATGACGTATTATTAGGTTGGAGACTAAGTTTTGCAACTGGTCTCATAACTTCCCTCTCACTCAACATGGCGCACTCAACTTTTGCCACTGTGGTTATTACGTAAGCTACAAGCGCAGCTACTGTCCTACCAAATTCTGACGTCGCAGTGAAAGTTACGGTAGGTGTATAATATGAAGGGGAAAAATTCAAACTTTGACGGATTTGGCTGTAACTTGGCCTAGAGGTGTTATCCGACATGCTGATCACGAAAACGACAGTGAATTTGTTTGATAAGGGCTTCTTTGTAGGATTACTGTAGGTGTACGATATGGGGTCTCACCCTAAACAAGGAAAAAGGCGTTGATTCAACAAATGAATGTGATATTCGCGTTTGGCAGGTCAAATAACCTTAATATGTAAAGTCTCAGCGGAAATTGAGCTTCGGACTCTTTAGTCATTGACGGTCGTCCCCAGCAGCTCTTGCGTACATCGACTCGTTCGACTTCATGAGGACGCCAAATCTCGCCATGCCCCTAAATTTTGTTTCTTTCATACTAGGCCAAAGGAGTCAACCTCCGGCAATAATTTGTAGACGAATCCGGATTACTGCGCATGATCTGAGCTGCCAAAGGCTTCATTTTAGCTTGAAACCCGAAAAAATTCTAAATTTCACTAGTTTTCGAAAAACGCCTAAAACTTTTCTATTTCGTGTTCAAAATTTAGACAATTTGTGCTCGCTTGTAGCTCACATTGCTCTCTACATAATGCCAAAGTTTGAGTGCGCCATATCCAAAGAGAGTGAAGTTATGAAACCAATTGCAAAACTTAGTTTCCAGCCTAATACATTTCTCATACCTGACAGACATTTGGCCGCTAGTTTCACATGAAAAACATGCGAGAACATGAACTCAAAGCGCTAATTTCAACATCAAGCTCCCTTTGCTATAATAAAAGCAAACGGGGGGAGCCGGTCTTTTCGCATGGGCGGTCTCAAGCGCCACCTTGATTTTGACTTGTCTGAACACGTCACGCACGCCGCAAACCTTTCCACACCTTGCTTTGCCTAGGGAAACCGCCGCAGGATGTGTCGTGCGCGGCGGTGGTCCTATGTGGAAAGCATAACGGTCGTGCGAACCGCCCTACACCCGCAAACGGAAGACGATCTTTTCACGGGTGGTCAAGCGCCGCCTTGTTTGGGCTTGTCTTAACACGTACGCCGTTTCTTTTCTCCCATGTTTTGCTTATAAGCAACAGCAGGGGAAACCCCGGGGATGGGTAGCGAAATTTTTGAAACTTACCTACATGGGTTATAAACATGTGCAAATGACTTGTTTATTTTTGTAAATATTAGGTCGTTCCGAAAGTAATGTCGCTGTTTTCGAATGAACGCCACTATTCGTAAAATCAAGATTTTTAAGAGTTCTTGGAGGCAGTCGATGCAGCTTCATCCTCTTTCTAATGGTTTTGATTTCGTTGCATAATATTTAATGAGCTCTCGAAAAATTACCAAAATCCGCGACCCATGCTTTTCTCCATGGCCAAGTTCGGCTGTTTTTCTAAATTTTTGCACAAATTCTCCGAAAAATTACAAACAGGTAGAGAGAGCAATCCTTATAGAACACAAAGTAATTTTTCCTTTTCCTTAGCTTGCTTCTTAAAGTTTCTACAATCAATTTCTCAATGCCATCAAATTCCATATTTGGTCAACTCAAACCTCATAGAACAACAACCGGCAAGCAACTTGGGTGTCATTCGACGCAGATTTTTCTCCTCTTTCTACTGGGTGTTTTTTCTTTCCGATTCATCAAGTTTTCCGGGATAAAATCATCATAATTCAAATTTTCCAAGGCGCCCCAAGCTGTTCCCGGAATTTTCGAAAGTTGCTGATATGAAGCGGCGAATGCTCGTTTGGCTTGCAAAATTGTTGTCAAACCATAATCCATCTTTGTAAGTTTCAAAATCCGAAGACTTGTTGGTGTTTGATGCATTTGTGTCAAAGACGAGCCTGCTAAAATCGGTTGTTTCATCAAAAAATCTGAAAAATTGTGACGAGCCTGGAAAGTGGAAAAAAGTTGTGCCGTTTCCTGTAGGGTTTGCCCTATCCATCCATTACTTGGACTACTTTCGAGGGTTGATGTGAAAATTTCAAAAAATTGTGAACCTTGGCCTTCTCAAAAAGCATGGGCCGCAGATTTTGATAATTTTTCGAGAGGTTATTAAATGTTGTGCAGTGATTATGTAACCGTTAGAAAGGGAATGAAATGCTGCATCAAATACTACCAGAATCTCTTACACAGCTTTCTTCCAGGAAATGTGGCATACATTTGAAAAAAGCGACATTACTTTCGGAACGACCTTATTATTAAAATAATTTTCAAAATTTTTTAAAAATTCGAATTAGCCTTGTAAAAAAATTTTTTGCGGGGGCGTGGCTGACTCCACGCACCTTCATTTGAAAACATTTTTCCGCCTCCCCCCCAAGGACGGAAATCCTGGGACCGCCCATGAAGCCTCCGCAGTGTGTGCCGCGCGCGGCGGTGGTCCCGTGTGGAAAACATCACGGTCGTGCGAATCAGGGCCCAGCACAGATCGTCTGGAAGCAGGCTGGACTTCGTTTTTGAAACAAACAGCAAATAGGATGTCGTTTTTAACGAGTCGAAGCCGAGCACCAAGAATAGCGCCATTTAGTCGAACACAAGCTTTTCGGACAGGCTATCATACGATGACATGCACTGTCGTGTATGGCGAAAAGTGTGCGCGATTTGAAAGCAAGGCTTAAATAAACGAATTGCTTGTTTACAGCGTACACAGAAGCATATGACACCAAAATTGAACTGTATGTATAGAAAATTATTTGCGAAAGTATTATGCAAAAAGATTTGAAAACTTATGTGAAGTAATACCTTTTCCAAAATTAGATCGTCTCCAGACGGCCACCAGACGATCTGAGATCGTCTGGAGCATATATTTTCGTCACTTCACATAAGTTTCGGATCTTTTTAGCATGGACGGATTCCCCGGTCAAAAATCTATCCCTGAGCGTGAAGACATTTTCATATCATTGGCTTTCCTTTGTTTTTTGCCTTCATTTCTTCTCGCTTTGTTAAATATCGCGCTCTAATGCCAAAGTCTTGTGCATGCGCAGTATTCAGCTCCAATTTGGATTTTCACTCTTACCTTATGTCTTTTCTTTCAGACTAGTAAATCTTTCTTGTCTTCTCCTAAGCAGGTAGGTCAAAGGGGACTTCGTAAAACTTCCGAAAGTCTGGAGAGACTTCGTTTTCAGAAACCCTAAAAACCGACTCGTGCCGGGCCCTGGTGCGAATCGCCCTACACCCCGAGGCAAACGACTGTTTACAGCGCAACGTAACGATACGATATCATTTGTGATAAAGCTGGCGACCCAAGACTTCTGCAGATTTACGTCCGGGTCGTATGGTAATCTCATGCAAGCTTTCGGTTCAAATTCTTTAAATTCACAGTTCTATCGTCCACAAAATATTGTAGACTAAACATATCGAGGCATTAGGGCCGCATGTTTTAACATCCCGCCGGGGAGGGGATCGCAACTTAAGAGAAAGTTTTGAATCCTGAAGCTCCAAATATCTGGCTTTACGCTGTCTACCTATCCATTAGTATATGCCTATCATTCTTCACTATACACAATAAGAACGAGAGTGACAATCCGTACAAGCCGCATTTTCAGCTTTTTGTATAATCCCCTAATGATCCCCGGCGGCCAACCGTCTTTTTTTTTTCAGAGTCATTTTTCTGTCTTCAAATTAAGGAAACTGTCCTGTTTTTTTTCACTTAACCGTGCTAAGCATGTTGCTGATAAGAACAAAGAACATCTGCTTGCTTGGATGGCATCTTACCTGCAAAATCGTGGGATGACTGTTCGCGTTGGGACTAGCTTCTCCAAACGTTTCCCTTGCAGGAGTGGGGTACCTCAGGGTGGCATACTATCAAGTCTGCTTTTTCTCGTTTACACAGCAGATCTGCCTTCATTTTTGAAAACACATTCAGACATCAAAATTCAAATCTTTGCAGACGACATAAAAATCTATTTCTGCTACTCAGAACCAGAGCAAAACGTAGCATACCAAGCAATCTCATCTTCTAAACAAAATATGCTTTTCTGGTCTGAAGAGTGGGGTCTTCCGGTTAACGCTCTCAAAACTAAGGTCATGCATTTAGGAAAATCTGCCAGTCGCACTTATGTATGTGATGGAGTCAATCTCGAACATTGTAGTCTCACAAAGGATTTAGGCGTTTTTGTCGATGATCAGCTAAAATTTTCGTTTCACTATGATACTGTCACCAAAAAAGCACTTTCAGTTCTATTCATCATACTAGAAGCATTCACTGTAACGATGCAAAGATCTTGATCAGAATGTACAAGACTTTTGTTTTACCTCTTATGGAATACGCATCTCCTGTCTGGAGTCCTTTCTCCAAGAAAAATACGGAAAAACTAGCAAAAGTGCAAAAAACTTTCACTAGAAATGTTTTTACAGATGCTTCCCGAATTCTGACTCTCAATCCTTGCCTCCTTACAGTGAGAGACTTTTTGCCTTAGGTCTACGAAGTCTAGAATACAGACGTATATGCAATGATCTAGTCTTTTGCTTCCGCATCCTGAGGTTGGAAACCAGATTAATACCTAGTAATACTGGATATTCAGGCCCTGCAGCATTCGCACAGGTGCATTTTCCATCGGATACCGCAAACTTGGAAATACATTTCTTTCCAATGCTTTCAATTCATTCGTTTGCCGCACAGCAAGATGGCTTAGCCTGTTGCCGAGTGAAATAGTCTCTTGCAAGAATTCTGAAGAATTTCGGAGAAGACTAGCATCCGTAAACGTTTTGCAAACTTTGAATATTGGTGACTACTAAAGATTCGTTGACATCTCCTTGTTTTGCAAGGATTTGTTAATAATAACCTATTTTGCCAAAATTCGTTGATAATCGCCAGTTTTTGCTAGAAACTTCCTAGTTCCTCTACGATGACAACAAGATTTTCCCGTTTTGACGAATTGCTCAATGAAAACACTGGAAAATCGTGGAACTCGCTTCCATGCCGTTGTGTGGTATTTATTCGCTTGCGTTTGCAGCGAATTTGTGGTCGCTCTCGCGCTTGGTGGTCGATGCCCCACGTTATCATCTTGTGTGACCTTTCGCACGCATATACGTGATTGATTCTGTCACCGCTATATGCTCAGTTGAGAGATTAAGCCATGCGTGTCAAACGCATTTCCAAAAAGTAGTCATGATAATTTTGAAGGGATTTTGATGATATTCACCGGCATTTCGCATGATGACCAGAGGTGCGATAGGGGGAGCCAAGTCTCCCCCTACCTTCACTTTTGAGCTGGTACGGGGTGACCACCTTCACTTTTGGAATAAAAAATTTTTCGCTGGACGACAAAGAAGGAAAATAAGCAAAACAAACGCAAAAAAGATTATTGAAAGCATATATTTATGTATACGGCGGCATATATATTTAAAATAAAGGTTTTTAGTAAATGGTGTATTTGGAAGTAAAGCTTAGCAAAACTGTACGGATTTTATTAAGCAAATTATGTTATAACGTATAGCGAAGGAAGTAGGTCGATCCAGGCAGTAACGGCGGAGAACCAGAATTTTGAATATTTAAATAGTGAAAAATCATGCGAAATTTCCACTGTTATAAATCTGTTGTTTGAAGATGTCAGCAGTTGCGACTTCATAGGTTTTGAAGAGTAGATGTTGCTCTATCAGCTAGTGAAGGAATCGGGTCGATTTAAGAGATAGTCGTTGAAAACCAGAGTTCTAAAACTTTACGCCATTTTTGCGTGTTTTTTGACTGTTGAGAGTTAAACTCTTATAAATCTTGAATGTGGAAGTGTATGATGTTGCGACTTCATAGGTTTTATAGAGTAAGGTTTGCCTTATCAGAATATGTCTTGTCCGTTCCGATCCATTGAAACACCTCCGAGATCCAGAGTCATGAAATAGCAGGTAAAAAAGAGCTTTTTGAACTTCAACAGCTCATAACTTCTTCAGAACTGCATGAATCATGTTGCGACTTCATAGGTTAGATTCCTCTCATCAAGGGCTTTCAGACGATATATAATATGTGGGGGTTTAGAGCCTCCTGCGAATTATGACCGAGGGGGGGGGAGACTTTTTAGGCCAAAGTCTCCCCCTCGCCCATTTTAATGTATTGGCTGGAGGCTGCCAGGGGAGACTTTGGCCTGAAAAGTCTCCCCCCCCCCCCGGGCATATGCCGTAAGAGGCGCGAAACCCCCACATATTATATATCATCTGAAAGCTCTTGACGAGAAGAATCTAACTTATGAAGTCGCAACATGATTCGTGCAATTCTGAAGAAGTTATGAGCTGTTGAAGTTCAAAAAGCTCTTTTTTACCTGCTTTTTCATGACTCTGGATCTCGGAGGTGTTTCAATGGATCGGAACGGACAAGACATATTCTGATAAGGCAAACATTACTCTATAAAACCTATGAAGTCGCAACATCATACACTTCCACATTCAAGATTTATAAGAGTTTAACTCTCAACAGTCAAAAAACACGCAAAAATGGCGTAAAGTTTTAGAACTCTGGTTTTCAACGACTATCTCTTAAATCGACCAGATTCCTTCACTAGCTGATAGAGCAACATTTACTCTTTAAAACCTATGAAGTCGCAACTGCTGACATCTTCAAACAACAGATTTATAACAGTGGAAATTTTGCATGATTTTTCACTATTTATTTATTCGAAATTCTGATTCTCGGCCGTTACTGCCTGGATCGATCTACTTTCTTCGCTGTACGTTATAACAAAATTTGCTTAATAAAATCCGTACAGTCCAACAAACTTCTACTTCCAAATACACCATTTATTAAACACGTCTATTTTAAATTTTTATAAATAAAATTTATAGATATTTTTAATATTCATCGTATCTGTGGCCCTAAAGAGGGCCGTTGGGTCGACGTTAGACCTAGATAGCTCCGTTCGTCCGTTCTATCCTCCCCCCGCACCTCCCCCCCCCCCCCCGTCGACGTTTTTGGGAGGTGAGTGTCCGACACTACCACCTTCACTTTTGGCCGGCCAGTGGTAGCTGAAACCACCTTCACTTTTGGGGGACCCGGCTCCCCCTATCGCACCTCTGATGATGACTTACAATTTCCACAGTTTACTATCTTTTGAAGGCTTTGGAAAAGTTCTCTTGGCATGGAATAGCCGTTCGAGGATATCGAAGATAAGTGAGCCTCTACCTGGAAGTCCCCCCTTCTTGTTCGCCCAGGGTCCCTTACGGATTCGTCCGCCCCGGGTTAAGTTAGTCAGCCGAGCCCTGGTAATTTCTGACCTTGTAATGCGTTCGGGTAAGGGAAGAACTCAGCAGAGCCCTACTCACTTTTTGGAGAAGGAGAACGACCTGATCAATCCGGCAAGGGACAAGTGATCCAATCCCAGTTGTTGTGTTCTGTGTTGTGTTTTCTTCTTTCTTTTTTGTTCTGTTTCGGTGCACTCTTGTGTATTAAATAAATAAACAGATAAATGAGTTTTCAAAATATCGAATTTTTCGATGAACTCCAACTTTCGACTTGTGGTTCATCGCAAATTCCATGATTTCAAAACATCATTGTTCTTAACAGCAACATGCTTAGCTCTGTTGAGTTAGTTAATCGGTACAACTTTGGAATGCTTTCGCTAATTTCGAAGGAAGAAAAATGACTTTAAGGAAAAGACGGTCAGCCGCTGGAGATGAGTGAAATCCAGATATCCAGAACTTCAGGATATGAAGCTTTCTTTCAAGCTGCGACCCCCTCTCCGGAGGGATGACTGCGCATGCGGCCCTTAATCTCTCGATACATGTTTAGTCTACAATATCTCGTATTCAATGGAAATGTAAATTCAGGGTTTTGGAACCGGCATGCATGGCACTACTATACGGCCCGGACGTAGTTTTGCATTTGGAACTCCCTGGGCCACTAGTCCAGTTAAATGTCTTTCCGAGACAACATCGTCTTTTCGACAAAAGTTGCATCACTCGGGCGTGCGTTCAAATTAATTTATAGCTATTTGAAGAATTTCTATTCTTTACAAACTGATACATCAAGTAATGAGAAAATAGAATTGATTTGGGTATGCATAAGAAAAGGCGATGAAAACGTGATTTGCAAATTGCAAAAGCAAGTATTAGATCGATTAGCACGAATGGATTAGCACGAATAGCGACAAAAGATACAACTACTCAATTGAATTGTTGAGAACAATTTCGTCTTGATTAATGCATTTTCATATCTAACAGCATGCTGATTCAATAGTGTCAATTATTGGGAATATGCAAACACAAACTTGAGATCGACGAACGGATTCCTATGCCGTGTGAGGATTGGTGATCAGGGAAAGCAAAGTTGAGCCAAATTTTTCTCTACTCCAAAACTTAACCTTAAAAATCATAAACAAACTGTAGCCCTATCATGCGTGTGCTAAGCAGGGTAGACTCTTATTTCCAATCTTTAGATGCCCACGCTTTCTTCATTATTAGAATCCTTGATGAATTGCCAGATTCCTCTAAACTCTTTTGAACGCGCATTGGCAGTACTTTCTGCATGTTTCTCGTTTTTACCCCTCTAACGCTCTTCTCTTCAAAAAAAGTCTCGGTGCCTTTCACAAGTCTTGTAAACAAAACCTCACTAAGTTAGCAATGTTTGAGTCGTCTTGTAAATATTATCACACCCACTTTTTCTAGGTGTGCAAAGTTGACGTTGAAAATGTTTGCACCATCATTTTTCCCACATTTTCAATACTACAAATCTAAATCTTCACTTTTTTAGCTGGCCACATTTCACCCCCCCCCCCTCCTTTTTCCAGGATCTTCATCATAGTTGTGTGCACCCTGAGTTTTTTTCTGGACATTTTTACAGCCGAGATCCGATTTATTGTGCTTTTTTTCTGAAGCAACTCTTTAAAAAGCCATAATTTCTCTTTATTCAAAGTTCGTAAAGCCTCTACAAATAGCATTTCTTCTCTCAAAGGCATCGTCTACCCAAAACTCGACATTCATGTTTTTGTCGTTCTCATGTTCCTGTATGTCAAAATAGCGGAGTCAGATACAAAATATCTAGCGTGTGCTGGTCGGGCAATCTTCTCTTGGAAGAGTGCTAGTGCTACATACTCTCATTTTTTCGCAGTATAATCAGGGTCAGGGGTGGCAAATGGACACCTACTAAACAAATTAGCTCTGGTCACTCCAATTTTTACGGTTTCCTCATGCGAAGATCGTTTGATTAGAGCGCGCTTTCTATCCTAGGGGCTACTCATTCGTTGCTATTTCGGGCTCTAACTTTGAAGAGAGCAACTGCAATCGAGGTTGTTGTAACATTATAAAAAACTTGTGTAAACTAAAAAATTGGCCACCATTAGGGTTGCAAAAAAGTTAAAGAGAGCGTCCAGACACCTACCAGTACTGTCAGAGGGCGCGGATCACCGACCTACCGATCTTCAGCGGCGGGAAGAAAAGCCCGCGCTGACCCCTTCGGCAGGGTATAAATACCGAGAGTCAGGGGGAGGCCTCAGTCCGCGCTGAGAAAGCGCTAGCGGGAGCTAACTCCGTCGAAGAGAGGCGAACCTCCCCCTTAGATAGAGAGTAACTAGTAAGCCTGCCGAAGTGGTCAAGAGGGTAAAGCCCGTCGTTTCGTTGTTAAGCCTTGTTCAAGTTACGCATTCTTGTTTCTTGTTGTTTGTTGCCGTTTTTCTGAGATAAATTATTGGTCGTTCAATCCGTGCTGTCTATCGATTCGGTTGAAACCGTTATACCACTAGACACCCCCGGTTACATGGAGGCCGAGCCGACCTGGATCGATTGAAATACACACGGGGCGACTGATATCGACTGTCTCAGAGGCAAGACAGCATAGAATGCGTAGAACAGGCCAAGAAGGCGAAACCAAAAGACCAAGAAGCTGAGAAATCTATACGTCATCAAGCAGGTGACGTACGTAACAGGCCAAGAAGGCCAGATCTAAGATCAACTGGAAAAAAGTCTCTATCATATCATACAGAGCAGGCAGTTAAGGTATAAGGGAGAAGTGATTATTGATAAAATCATCCACGCTTAATAGAGGTGAGTATCGATTGTGATTGACTCTCTTCCATCAGCTGAGACGCGCGATTTCGCGTGCGGCGTTGATTACCGATGAATGTAAAGGCAAGGCGAAGCGTTTCGCTGCCGAGTACATTAATGCTCATGGATATGGGTCGGAAGCAAAGATGTGCAGATGATATCCATGAGAGAAAAGCACACTTGATGATGGAGGAGATAAGCCTCATCAGAAAAGAAGTGGAAATGCTACCTGGGATGGTAAGCAAGGTCCTTAGCCGATGTAGGATACCGGTTGATGGATTGCCACTTGAAGAAGAGTTGGAGGCTAAGGTAGCCACAGTGTTGGGTAGGCTGGATAACCTATTAGCCGAGTTAAACCAGATACCCCGTCCCAGAGCAAAGGCAATTGCAGTGAGGGAAGCTGCACCTTCTGAGTCACGACAGAGGAAGCAATGCCGCTGTGCCGCAGGGAAGTCAAACCTTCTGCATTCAGGCAGTGTGTTGAGAGGGTCGGATGTCGGACCACCCGACAATTATCGAGGTGTGGAAGATCAGTTGCTCAGCTATTTTCAAAGCATGACTTTTTCTGATCCTGGAGTCTTCAAGGGTTATGAGGATGAAGACTTTGATAGGTTCATTCAAAAGTTCAAAAGGAAGTATGGTATCATGGTCCAGCATGAAAAGTTGCTGATAGAGGTCCTGGGTGATGAATACTTGGAAGAAAGGGCAAAGTCCTTATTTTTTTTCTGTCATACCCATGGGGGTAAGACAGCAAGGCTTTGACAGAGTAGTGAGGGAGATGGCTTCACTACTGGCCTGTGACTCCACAGCAGCTAGGTTAAAGGCACTGACAGCCTTAAGGAACATGCGCTTAAGGCCAGGCCAAGAGGTTGCAGACTTCTGTGTCGCCCTCGAGAACCTAGCAAGGAAAGCCAATCCTCAATGTACCATTGAGGAAAGATCGATGGTGTACGCACAGATTCTGCTGGAGAATCTGGCATCATGGCTTGAATACGTACAGCTGGTGGGAATCCTTCACCAAGTGGACCCAGCAGAGGCGTATAATAAGATAAAAGAAATCACGGTTGAGATCGAACATTCGCGAAGATTTTGCAAATTTGAGAGGAGGAGTGAACAGCAAGCTCCGTCCTGGAGGAAAGCAAGTAGAAACTATGTGGCAGCTATGACCCAAAGTCGAAGCAGCTCAGCGGAGAGAGGCGAAAGGAAAGATGGTATGAGAAGGCAGGAGCCAAGGAGGAGCTCGGGTGCCTATGATGAGGATTAGGAAGATAAAAGATGCTTTAAATGTGGTCACTTCGGACATGGATGAGGGATTGTAACTACAAGGAAATGGAAAAGCGCTATAAAGGCTTCGAATGGAGTGACATCAATTATAAGTAGGGCCGGAACATGGTCGTAAAAAGCTCCCAATCCAACGCAAACGAACTTGTTGGCAGGATTACATCGGCTCAAGCGAGAATGTTGGGAAGAAAGGTTTCGATATTTCTCGACACGGGCTCAATTAAGTATACTACCCGTGAGCGTGCTTATAGAAGCGAGGAACAATGGATACGATGTCGAGACACTTCAGACTTTCGACATTGCGGAAGGAAGCATATACGATGCATCAAACCATGTGATGAGCTTTCTCGGAGGTGTAAAAGTAGAAGTAGAACTAGAAGGAGGATGCAAGAAGTGGCTTTTCATGTTTCCGACGATAGGAATGAGGAAGTACTCATTGGCACAAATGCATTGACGAGTCTAGGGGTGGAAGTAGTGGTACACAAGAAGCCTGAAATCAAAGTAAAAGCAAAGGATAGGATGGTGCCTCCACATAAGAGAAACACCGCCTCAGTAAGAGCGAAGATCCAACAAGGTACTATAACTGTGAACAGATCTATGTTAGAGAAGGACAGATCTGTAACTGTCAACAAGAAAACTTTTATCGAGAGAAAAAGAGATGTCAAAGCAGACAAAGGAATCTGGCCAGGGGAAGCTTATGAGCGCAAGCGGAAGAAGTTGACATGTAGGAAGGGCAGCAAAAAGCACACTCCTTCCAGAAGTGATCGAAAAATGTGCGGAGAGGCACAGAAGTCAAAATTCAGAGAACAAGCAGTAAAAAGGGACAAAGTTCTGAGTACGAACGTCCTGTTGCGTTTATTGCACCGAGATGTGCAACACCATTTGAGGAATTTGAGCTGAAACAGAGTGGAGTACTGATCAAGGTGGCAGTATCATTCAGTCAACTCAAACAAAGAAGCGTTGAAATACTTGAAGAATTGTCGTATGTGGATCATAGTATGGCCCATGAACCCAAGAAGAGAGGATGAGGCTATCGTTGAGACATTGCGGATATGCAAGAAGTACCTCGAAGAAGGAGGAAAGATTGTATCCGTGTGGCCGCCACCATTGTTCAAGAAGATTGATATGTGGAAAACGAAGTCAAAAGCGTGGACGGTGATTGAATCAGTACTGAAAAAATGGGCAAACCCAAATCAGTTATTCACGTTGACTCCCTCAAGAACAGAAAGTGGGAACGTGAACAGAGAAGCAGATGGACCCCAAAATTCTTTTCAGGTATACGACATGTACTTCAGGGATGGATATGCGCGCTACCTCTACAACGACATTCGCAGGAGAGTTCCCGGTGCAAAGCTCAGCAAGTTGCAGCAGCCGCCGGGGACGTCGGCTCCCCGGGGGGGAGGGATGTCAGAGGGCGCGGATCACCGACCTACCGATCTTCAGTGGCGGGAAGAAAAGCCCGCGCTGACCCCTTCGGCAGGGTATAAATACCGAGAGTCGGGGGTAGGCCTCAGTCCGCGCTGAGGAAGCGCTAGCGGGAGCTAACTCCGTCGAAGAGAGGCGGACCTCCCCCTTAGATAGAGAATAGGGTTGTTTCAGACTGCCGCACTGACTGCAGCAGACTGCAGCAGACTGCAGCTGACTGCACTGACTGCACTGACTGCTGCAGACTGCAGCAGACTGCAGCTGACTGCAGCTGACCGCACTGACCACACTGACCGCACCGGTCGCAGCCTCTTTTCTTAAAAGAAAAAAACAACCGCGATTATCAAAACAGCGTGATTTGCGCATAAGAAGATTTTAAGTTCCATCAGAATTCTTCTCAATCAAATTCTGGCGATAGTTTTCTTTGGTATGTTCGTATTTGTTCTAATTCTTCCTATCATTGCATATACCCGTTTTGTAACATTCTAAACCTTGTTGTCTTTTGCTTTCACGTATATATTGTTGTTGTTTGTTTAAAGCACAACTATTTATCCTCTCCGCCTGCAGGCTTCAGCCGCTGCGGTCGTTGCGGTCAGTGCGGTCAGTGCAGTCTGCTGCAGTCAATGCAGTCAGCTGCAGTCTGCTGCGGTCAGTGCAGACTGCTGCAGTCAGTGCGGCAGTATGAAACAACCCATAACTAGTAAGCCTGCCGAAGTGGTCAAAAGGGTAAAGCCCGTCGTTTCGTTGTTAAGCCTTGTTCAAGTTACGCATTCTTGTTTCTTGTTGTTTTACCGTTTTTCTGAGATAAATTATTAGTCGTTTAATCCGTATTGTCTATCGATCCGATTGAAACCGTTATACCATTGGACACCCCCGGTTACAGTACCCTATAGTCGACAATTGCTGACTTCAGGGTCTTGCGCAAGGCATAGCAGGCAACACGATCGTCCGCCAAATAGGTTATTAATATCTCAGCCGCGAGTGCTCCATCTGCGCTGCCGTGTGGGTGTCTTAGCTAGGCTCACAATATGAGTTTCCACTCATCTTCAGGTGTCCGGATTTTCCTGGACGCTGACTTTGAGTGTGCACTCCACTAACAAAAGTTTTTTCATTTAAAATCAAATTTTGATTTTATTCTCCTCAAAAAAAAACTGTCGTGCCTTCTAATCACATAATTATTTTCGCAGTTTTTTGCGCCAGTGCGTCATCCTGCTTCGCAAGACTCGCACTGGTTCTACTATCCGTATGCTTTCTGCGCTCATATAATGATGACTTCAAAAATCACCGCGCAACGCTGATCACCACAAATGAATTGTGAAACCTACTCACTCCCACAGCTTTTCCATGTAAATCGGTCGGTTACTTGGTGGTAACATTTTCGAGGAAGAACAATGCAAATTTAAGCTAACAATAAGTATTAGATTTATCTTTGGCTTGATAGTTGGTACGAACAATAACTACCATGAGCTACATCAATGATCAAAAATCTTTGTATTATTCTGGATGAAAGCTTGACAAATTGGAGATCTACGTAAATTCCTATTTGGCGCCAATTTTACGAAGAAAAAGATCTTTTGGTTTCTTTTTGGGCTAAAATTCATGGCTCCTAAATTTACATGTCAAACGATTTACGACACTGCAGTCTACATACCGAGCGAACCGTCTTGTCCTTGTGCATAGAGAACCGAAGCACTGGTATGTCTGTCTGGCACTGTCGCGGATTCGCGACTTCCTTCAAAGGAAGCCGCCGCCGCGGTGCGAAGGGGTCCCGAAACGCTGTCCTCGCGCTGCTCCCGCCTTCCCATCGCTACCGCCGCAGCTTTCAAATCAGTCGTCTGTTTCGTTACCTGGTGAGCGGTTGGGTCCCAGTTTCGTCATCCCACGTGTCGATCGATGCAGCGCCGTCCCCAACTCACGCGTCTTCTACATCCAGTACGCCACAGAGGACAGGCAACCCCGCAGACGAGGTAACCCCGTGAGCGCTCGCGCCTGGCACACGCCGGCGACACCGCCACGGGGGGTTTCCGATATTGTCGGCCCCTAGGATAAGATCGGGCTGGTTGTACTCACCCCTTGTGTTTGAGTTTAGGGAATAGTTGTGGATAAATGGTGGGCATTTTACACGTGTGATTTGTTTGATGCGGTGAGCCACAGCTCGGCTGTGGCTCCGGGGATATTGTGTCATCGTATTTGTGTGTATTTTATAATCGTGCCTAGTGTGAAAGATCCGTAAGAAGGCTGGCACGACCCCGGGGAGTGCTGTGGTTATAAATACATGCCCCAACTGTCGGTAGTTGGGAGATGAGTCGGATCGCAAGTGCCGAGTAACTGCTAAGCAGGCTGGTGGCAAGGGCCTCTACGTGTGCATGGAGTGTCCCTGTGGCGGGCGCACATAGCATTTCTCACAGGTAGCCACCACATGATACGTTTCACTCTTTCGTGGAGCGGACCCCTGGCTCCCCTCGCCGATGCAGGAGAGCCGTAACACCACTGACGTTGGGAGCTGGGGGCCCAATCCGCGACAGGCACAAAATTTATAGAGCGAGAAGCCAAGCTCATGGACCGAATTGCAAACATACGTACTAGCAGTTCCACGAGAAGATTGCTCGACCAGCACACGATAGGATATTTTGTATTTGGCTCCGCTATCTTGACATAGATGAAAAAGATTACACCTTAGACCTCGGGCAGAGTTCATGCGATTTGGTAGTTGCGATTCAAGATAACTGTAGCAACATCATTGCATGCCGATATTCTTGCATTTCGGTTGTGATAGTTTCCCAACACGGCTAATCGTGATGAACTATCACAACCGAAATACAAGAAGATTAGCATGCAATGAACTTGTAACATTTGTCTTGTAACGACTGAATCGCGATGATCAAATCACGTGAACTCTGCCCGAGGCCTTAGGCATACCTCACGCGATTTTAGTTGCCGCGCGATTTGGCACTGCAACGATTCTCCATAGCTGGTCGTAAACCACTTTGCTTGGGCCAGACTTGCTGTGTTTGTTACAATTTACGGGTACGCACCCATGCATCTGAGAGCCTCCATGCTTAATCTCTAGACATCTGGCAAATCGTCAAGTCGCGAGGATGTGGCGATTTCGCAAAATCGCGAGAGGCATGCCTTAGGCCTTGGGCTTTGGCACACACATACCATCGTTGCATCTTACTGCTGTTATTTGCTACTACTGCTGTTGAAGTCCCACTTCACTCGTATGGAGAGATAAGACTTTGCTGTTGATCACCCTTATCGATACGTTATTTTGTTTTAACCCTGTCTTTATGTGAAACTGGAGGATATGGAATTCAGAAAGGTAAATCGTCTAAAGCAATCTTTTTTGAAGCTGATTTTTGAGGACCGTGTAAGACAGTTCTGTAGAGTAATATGAACAAGTTGAACAGTGTGTAGTTTATCGTGCTTGTCATGTGAAAACGTGACTAAAGAGACTAGGGAGGGTTCAAGGAGGCGGACGGGACGCCCGGAGAGCCGGTCTGCAAACAGCCCTGTTCGCCGATTTTTTCCTTCTACAGCTACTGCTTAAAGAGCTAGTTCGCACAGTAATTTCAACTTTTCAATTTCAAGGTGGAAATACTATATTTAGGCAAGGAAGTTAAACCCTTTCGGACATACCTTCGATACATAGAGCCACGTACTCTGGTAACCTTCACTTTGAGTGTCATGAGAGGACACAACCTTCACCTGGAGAGGAATACAGAAGTCATCCGGGGCGAAGCCCGGATATTATGATATAACTAATGACTAACTATATAAGGATGAATGTGAATGAGGCAGATATAGTAGTGACATCCACAAAAAGCGCAAAAAACCGAAGGATCGCGTTTTTATGGCCTTTTTTTGCTGAAAAGAAGGTTTTTCTTCAAAAATTCAGTTAGAAATTAGGATGAAACTTATCAAATAACCTTTCTGTAGACTGCGATTGAGCGTTGGAGGTTCATGAAAGCCGCTGGAATTCGATAAAAACGAGAAACTGCGCTGAAATCTTGCGCAGAGAGTCGCCACATAAATGCTGGTCTATCTCGTTATGGAGTGATTTTCAAGACCTGCGACGTTGTCAGTGCTCCTGGCCGTCTCATGAGGATCACAACGATATATAATATTATAGGGTTTTGTTATGACCCCGCGGAGATCAATGACCAGAGCCAAATGCCCCGCCGGCTCTGGTCTGTCTCCGCTGCTCGTCTGCGTCTCCGCGCGCTGCGCGCTACCTCGCTACCCGAAACGCGGGGCGCGGGGCATTTGGCTCTGGTACCCTTTTCTTCGCTGTTTCGAATCCAATTTTAGCAAGCTATATATCATTTTGAAGCTCTTGATCTCTATTTTCACGCTGACAACGTCGCAAGACTCCTTTTTATGATTTAAACGAGAAATCCGGCAAAAACCTTGTTTTCGAAAATCTCTCGTTTTTCTCCTAGTTTGACTCTTTTCACGCGGTTTTTTTGTGTAGTCGATAGGTCTTGTTTCTGTCTATAATGTAGACAACGTCGCCGAGCTTATTTCTCTGCTTATGCCGGTTTTTTTGTGAAAATTACAAAAAAATGCGTTTTTCTTTACCTTATTCTTTTTCAGTGGTTTCGCAACGAATTTTCTCCAGCTTGGACGATGCTTGCTCAGAATGATGAGCAGAAGAATCCAGACAACGTCGCAGGGTACAAGAGGGACGGCGCGAGGGTAAAAATTCAAAGGACGCATCAAAAATCAAAACCCCGCGTTGCGAATTGCTGGTCTTGAAGCGAAAACTTGCACTTTAGAAAGCCGCCAAACGAAAGATTTCAAACCTTATTGCAGCATTTTTATCTGGTTTTCAGCAGTTTCTCTTGCTTTTTATATCTATTTTACGTCATTTTTTCTTCTCTGATCTTCTTCAAACAACCTTCACTATTTATGACGTCAGATGTTCAAACAACCTTCACTTTTGGCGCCCTGTCTCTAGACTATCGAAGGTATGCTTTCGGACCTGGTCGTGCCAATTGCCACAATCAATTTCAGAGGCCTACTGTGCTGGCGCAAGAGCATAATTTTGATGCTCATTGCTAGAGATCTGCTCAGAGAGCCTTTACCTTTCAAGTATAGTGCTGAAACCGCGTTTTCGTTTGTTTTCCTGTTAGCAAAGCAAGAATTCTATAAACAAGTGACTTGCAAACGATCAATAACTTGCCCCGGCGTCAGCACCGTGTCAGTAATCTCATTCATGAGGCAATGAATTTCCTTGATATTACCAAAAAATTTGAACGATGCTGTACAAGTGTAGTCGCTAACAGTTTGCCGCTCCACATGTATCGGAGAAAATTTGCAATATAAAAATAACCGCAAAACAGAAAAATCAAAAAAAGTAAAAGAAAAAAGAGTGGATGTCGAAAAGGCTCCAAACTCCGTTATAATGTTTTTCATATGCTAGTAAATAAAAAACGATAGGAATGAGGCTTTTCTTGTTTCAGGAAAGGATCCCCGAAAGGGTTAAATCTGCTCTCTAAAGCTCCTTTCTCGACGCAAGCTATCGATCTGATTTAGGGCTTTGATTGAACTCTTCTCGTAGTATAAGCTAGCTTGGCGGTTCCAAGTCTCTTTTAATTGTGTGCTTTTCAGCTAAGAGAAGGTCCGCTGATATTCCGCTTTAAAGGCAGTGTCCGGGCAAAAACTCGATTTTGAGATTTTGTGCTTACCCGGGCCTATCCGCTAGGCTGAATCCGAAAATCCACACTGGAGAGCACGAAAACGACGAAAAAAGGCTCTAACACTGGAGGGAAATCAGCAAGTGGGCGGGGTCTTCCCCACGGTCAATTCACGCTTCCAGCTTCCAGAGCAATTTTCTCGAATCCGTTAGCCGCCCTGACATCACCACCAATCAAGTGCAATTGAATGACTTGAAACCGGAATCAAAAAGATCGCCCCCGAAGCTGGGAGCGTGAATTCACCGTGGGGAAGACCCCGCCCACTTGCTGATTTCTCTCCAGTATTAGAGCCCTTTTTCGTCGTTTTCGCGCTCTCCAATGTGGATTTTCGGATTCAGCATAGCGAAAAGGCCCGGGTAAGCACAAAATCTCAAAATCGAGTTTTTGCCCGGACACTGCCTTTAACGCTGCTTCTAGGCAGTTGCTATCCAGACTCCTTCTGTGAGGCCTGAAAGCGGTCAGGGCTCTCTCCATCCTTGCAAAAGCGGTACTGTGCCTTGCTGCATCCTTACTAGTTTAGCAACAAGGAAGCTCGTACATAGCTCGTCATGGCATACCCTAAATAGGCGTCAACGAAACACCAGGCTGACACCCAGCTGGATTTCAATCTCTAGATAGCTTTGTGTATATCAATCTGCCATGAGATTGAATTTACGCTAGGCCAGCCTCTTGCTTCAGGTTAGTGCTCCTCTTAAGGGGAAGGTGGGGAAGGGGGGGGGGGGGGAGGAGGGGTACTAACCTAAGGACTAAGGCAGGAGGGGTACTAACCTAAGGACTAAGGACGAGTACGGCACTGCTCCAAACAAGTGGGAAAAATGGTGCATAAAAAGTCAAACATTGCGGAGCCACAAGAAAAAGTCTTTTTTCACATCAAAATGTCCACTAATCTATGGGACCTAATCAATTACTGATTCATAGGAACTGAATTTTCCAGCTTCATTGTCTTTGCTCTGTCATTTCGAATGTGCTCCACGAAAACGCCATGTAGTGGGGTGATCCAGAACATCAAAAATGGACATTGCTACAGGGTGAGTAAAGTCAAGCATACATAAGATAGACTAATACGCAGTAGATTTGTACTATTCTGTGACTGATAAACTAGGAACAGCTTTGCACATATTGTCTAAGCTTGAACTCGTTTCTTCTGGCAGTGTAGCAAAAAATTCCAGGTGCTCTTTGATTCAAATGGCTTAGCGGCTAGAAGGCTGGTCTTCGTGACCTAATTGAGGCCAGATAATGATCAGAGAGCACGCGCGCGTGAGAGACTCATGTTGCGTCGCGCGCGCGAGCGGCCTCAATTAGGTCATAAAGCTCTGCCTTCTAGCCGCCAAGCCAATTGAAATACAGGTTAGATACATCACAAATATAAAGTTGTTAAAGGCAGCGTCCCATTAGACTGAGGGGTACCTGGCTCTGGTAGTAATGTAACAGTGGTCCCCCTAACTAAGCGACATCAGAAGTTGCAGCGCGAAAGGGGGGTCTACGAAGTCTATTCGCCCCTCAAGTGGCCCGGATCTTACGGTAGACTCGGACGAGTACGGTGCGTGCGAGGTACAGACGCAAGTTGCTGGAGGACCCTGCGCTCATGACTGTGTGCGCTATGCGTGCTTTGGCCTTGCATTTCGAGATCGCTGGTGTACGGCATCCGGCCCTACCATAAGTTCCGGGCCACTTTCAAATTTCGAACTTCAGTCATCGTTTCGGTAGGGGGTCTACTTTAACATGGCCACAAAAATCCGGCACCTACTTTTTGCCGGGACGCTGCCCTTGACCATTAGATCAATATTGTTTTGGCAATGTTGAGAAGCTGTTTCAAGTCTCTTAAAGGAAACGAAGGTTGGCCGGAGTGGCCTTTTGAAGTGAAATGTACACTGTCTTGTAGAGCTTGGAACGCTGATTCCAAATCTGCCTTCGCTATCTGCTGCGGGCTTCTGCACGATGAGTTATAAAGGTTTATGTGAGTAATAAGTTAATAGCGAATTAGTGTAAAATCAAACGTACCTTTTTTTCTAAAGCTCAACCAGTAGCCAGGTCACTGGGTGCAAGGAATATTCTTGTTTCAAATATTTCAACTCGCTGTACCCCATTGGAACATCAGGAAAAGGTTACGACTGATTTTTATACTAGCCTTGCATTTGCATTTTTACTCGCAAAAACCTTCATGAGTCCTCGCCCAGAAGGCCGTTGGAATCAGCGTTCCAAGCTCTACAAGGAAGTGTACATCTCATCCTAACAGGCCGCTTCGACCAATCTCCCTTCCCTTGTTAGTCACAAAATGAATTACGCTTTTTGGTACTCCACATTAGTTGAACCAAGAAGAAAATGGTGTTTTGCTGAAACTTCATCTAAGGGGTTATTTCGCACACTCATTACGAATACCACACTAATTTCGCATGGTACTGCCATCCGGTGTAGTTGCGCTAGGAGGTCAAAACCAAGGATTCGCGCCAAACTTTGTCTTGGGGGGGGGGGGGGTTGGCACGCTAGACATAAAAATCATATCCACTTCGTACAGTAGCGCCATCTTTTCGTGTTACGTATACAGTAAAAGGCTAAAAATGCTGAATTTGGAAATT
This sequence comes from Cylicocyclus nassatus, assembly GCA_958299035.1. Taxonomy (NCBI): domain Eukaryota; kingdom Metazoa; phylum Nematoda; class Chromadorea; order Rhabditida; family Strongylidae; genus Cylicocyclus; species Cylicocyclus nassatus. Next base: position 44,179,447 of record CATQJL010000112.1, on the reverse strand, counting down.
TTGCCTAGAAAAATTCCTAAGCACTTTGATCAGAATATCATGCTCTTTCTGCGTTTTGGAGCTTTCGAGGAAGTACGATATGTACTTTAGATGGCTAAGGTGAAGATTTGCTCGAATTTGTTGATCATGTATACTATATATCGCACTCTTCTCTTACGATAAAGCTTTCGTAAATTTTTGGGATTTGATTTTGGCTGAAAAGTGGAAAAGTTGCTCTTTCACGACTGTAGGTCATCCTAACTCAAACAGTAATAGCAAAGTAACAAACTTTTTAGACTTAATTATAGATACTAGTAACCGAAATAATGTTAAGTTTAGTTTGTACAATAAAACAGATAGTTATGATTTTAGAATTATTAGGTATCCTCACTGGAAATCTAACATACCTAGATACATACTAATAAATACTTTTACTTCAAAAGTACTCAGAATTTATAGAAACTGTTCTGGTTATCTAGAGTTTAAGAAAAGAGTAATAGATCTAGGTAAGATATCCAAAAATAATGGATGGGAAGGTAGTTACTTTATAAATATCGTATGCCACACCTTACATGGCAGGCCATTTATTTTACGTAAGTATAGTTTTCCTGCGGCTATTCATCTCCCTTTGATACATGACCTACAAGAATTGTGGACTAAAGATAACGCACCGGAATAGCAAGGTCAATTCAAATTAAGTTGATCCATGCCATCGTGTCTATCACTCTCTTTGTGCTCGTGTTTGCCATCCCCTACGCTGCATCTGTTTTATTAGGTTGTGTAATAACTTCGTTGGCATTTTTTGTTTCAATTTTCTTCCAGCACTTCACAAAACATTTGGCATAGCGTTTGTATGTATTCGGAAGCTCTAAGTCTGCTCTACCAAACCGCTGTCATTATATTCCCAGTTTTCAAAAAGTTAAATAAAAAATACGACTACAAACCAAAAAATCTGACAGAGCGTAAATCCCATTTTCGACAACTATGTTACGCTATATTTTGAATGGGTCTGAAAGCTTAAAAAACAGCTCGAAAATTTTGCGAAGTGTATGAATAGAATACTGTAGCTCCCGCAGGTTACTAATAAATGCTAAAATTTTTCAAAATTTATCTTGTAAACTCAAAAATGGGTATATTTTTGATGCCTCTTCGGCGTCAATTAAGCACCTGTAGGCACCTTTGAGGATGAGTGGTAGCCGAACTGTTTAGGAATTGGCAGACAAGTGGTCTATGTTCGCTAAATCATCGAATAAATAGATTATATAGTCAAAAATTCAGAATTTGGGGGACACACAGCCCACGTACGCGAGACAACGAACGCCGCTGGGGCAAAGCCTTGCTACGCCGACTTTTGATTGCATTTAATGGTCGGCGAAAAAAGTGGGCAATCGTAAACAGTTTCAGTAAGTGCATAAATTAGTTGTTTCTCTTGTTGTCAAGTTTTTTGAGTGAATTTTAACAATGAATAACGGGACAACTAAGAAAGAAAAAGATGTCGAAAATGGAATTTTTGTCTTCTCAGATTTTTCGCTGTGTAGTCAAATATTTTGCTCAAGTTTTTAAGAATCGAAAATATAATAACAAAAGTTTGGTAGGGCAGACTTAGAGCTTCCGAATGCACACTAACATGTTGCCAAATACTTTGCAAAATATTGAAAACTAGCTTGCTTACCCGGCTCCGCTCGGCCCTGTCAAAACACTGTAATAAAGTTCCCATCCCTAATCCTGTACAGCCTTTACCTGTGCCCACTTCTACACTTCGTTTCGCGATCCCTGTGTTGTTTTTGAAATCAGCATGCCCACTTACCACCCAGTGCCAACCCCCATCCCTTCAGCTCAAATTTTGAAAAAATCGATAAATTCGATAAAAGTAATAGATAATACCAAAAACTAATATTGTATTCGGAATCGCCATGCTCACTTACCCCCCTGTGCCAACTCCCAGCCCCGTAAGTCAAACTTTACAAAAAATCGATAAAATCGATAAAAGTAATCGATAATCCTGAAAACTAATATTGTATTCGGAATCTCCATGCTCGATTACTCCCCTGTGCAAACTCCCAGCCCCTAGCTCTATCTTAGCAAGAAAATCGATAAAATCGATAAAAGTAATCGATAATCCTGAAAACTAATATTGTATTCGGAATCCCCATGCTCGATTACCCCCCTGTGCCAAGTCCCAGCCCCGTAGGTGAACTCTGCAAAAAAATCGATAAAAATCGATAAAATCGATATCGGTCGATGACGAAAAGTAGCCTATGACACCCGCCGGGGCCCGAAGTGTATGTGTGCCAAGTTTGGTCCGGATCGGTTGAGAAATGGAATTCTCTATTCGGAACATACGTACAGACAGACAGACATATAGACAGACATACATACAAACAGACATTCAGCTTTATATATAAGAAAAGTTAAAATAAAAAATGCGAACGAACTTATTACACAACCTAATACTTTGTAAAGTTGGCTAACTCTCATAATTGTTTCTGACTCCTTACCACTCCTTACTCATCATGTTTATGAATTGATTTTTGAAGCTTTCTTGGGAACTACTGATGATGGGGCACCAAGAAGGCTACACTACCGGTCTAGTTCTTAGCCCCGAAACCGGTCGTGTAAAAAACAGTAGTTAGTAGTTACCTTTCGGATATTTTGGAATTCTTGGAATATTCTTTCTCATTGTGGACTTATCTCTTTGTTTATGTACCTTAGATGGCTAAAGTGAAGATCTGCTCGAATGTGTTGATCACGTATATATATCACACTCGTCTCTTACGATAAAGCTTTCGTTGATTTTTGGGATTTGATTTTAGCTGAAAAGCGGAAAAGTTGCTCTTTCACGCAGTGTAGCTCATCCTAACTCTAACAGTAAGGGAGTGTTGCAGCGAACGAGGAACTCTATCAAATGGCACTACCGTGCGAAATGATTGTGATATTCGTAATTAGTATGCAAAATAACCTCATAGACGAAGTTTTAGCGAGATCCACAATTTTTATCTTTTGGGCCAACTAATGTAAATTAGCGCCGCTTTTTTTGAATTTAATTAGTAATTTTTTAGCGCTTTTGTGATCACAAAACCTTTAAAGAAGCTAAAGAAACATGCTCTGATCTCGGAGGTTATTTGCCTACGGTTCGAAACAGTTATGAAGACAAGTTCCTTGCAAGTAAGTTGAGGGTGCACACATACTACAGGTAAACTGTTAAAGTTTTGCAGAGATGTATGGATGAGCCCCCCCCCCCCTCACTAGATCGAATGTTGAAAAGGATTAGCATAGCATGATTTTACCGAAATCGCATGAAGTCATCAAGATGTTCGCATGAGTAGTCTGCGGCGACTTTGAACTAACTCGTAGAGGATGTCAAATGGCATCGGTCTTCCGACATCGTGCCTATAGTAATTAGCGGTATCACGGTGTGAGGCTCGCGGAGTTTGCTATATGTCCATTCCATATGCGACAGCGTAGCATACGGGAACAGCACCGATCCCGAGTAAGACATCCTATATCGCAGATTCGTTGGTCGCGGTACCCTGGCAACTAGAATGAGGCGTCATCTCATGTTTTTGAGTGGTCATGAGCTTTCAATATGGATGATTAGCATTCGCCCAAAGCGCATCTCAGTTCCGGCATTCCGGAAAGTCATCGCACCTTAGCATGGCGAATAAAAAACCGAAATCACGAACAACTTTGAAGCTAAAATTTAATATTGAAAGATGTTCAGACGAAGTAAAAACCTATAATCAGGAATCTTTGAGAGTGCCTTCCAAGTATGCCTGAGAGGCTACATTGACGCGAATGGTGACTATGAAACGATTCTGAAACAAATTTGAGTCAAACAATTCAGCATCAAAAGATACCAACTCATAAAAAAAGGGCACCAGCTGCCAGCGTACCTAAGGCACGGACCGGACATCACGGCGGAGCAGCACGCGACGCGAGATAAACGCTTGCTCCAGTACAAAACTCCCTAATGTACAAATCGCCTATCGCAACATTTCAGCCGCGCCGCGCCTGGTCCGCAACGTTTGAGCAGTCCGTGCGGTCAACGAATCGACGATAATTTGAAATATTCGAGATTTTTTTTTCGAATAAACAAATAATCGAGACTTGAAAAACAAAATCATCGAATAATCGAATGTCGAGTATTTTGCGAAATCAAAAGGCAGACTGATCGAATATCGATTATTTTCTTTACAAGGGAACGATACTTGGTGTCCGTGGCCTTTCAAGATGATATGTATAGCATTACACTCGTCTTGAAGCCCTGATTCCAAATCTGACTTCCTTTTTTCCTAATCGTTTCTCTAAAAAGGTTATGAACAAGGTCAAGCGTGGGGTGCGGCACGCCACACCTGGGGGGTCATTGAGGAGTCAAAAGGGGAGGGGATCGTAGTTGGGTAATTTGATAATAGTGATAACATGATATTCGTACCCTATCCATAATTAGCATGTTAAATAACCCCTGTAGACAAAGTGTGAGCGATTTCTGAGGGTTCAAAATATTAGGTTGTAACAGAAATAATGCAGGTTTTCTGAATTTTGTGTTTAAATCATTATAACTTTCTACACAAATAGTCTTTTCACGTGCAACAAAAATTATTGTAATCAGCAAACCTTTTTCAACTCAGTATGCATTATTGTGTTGTTGTAGCTTCACCAAGAGAAATCTTATAGCCCGAATTCTGCCAAGAATTTTTTCGAAAAACCTTTACTTTGAGAAACCATAACTTACTATCAAATATAGTAAGGTAGAGCAAATATAACTCACAGTGTAGGCTATGGTCGGTTGTGCAGCAGTGCTAAATTCGGAATTGAAAAAGAATTCTTTGTGAGAGGATATTTGAAAAATTTTTGAAAGTACTCATTTTTTCGACTTTTCTGAGAACTTGAAAAATCGCTTTTCTGAAACTTTTGAATTTTTTCAAAGCTGAATAGGGGAAACTGCTCCCGATTTTTTCAGCCATAGATATCTAAAATCTATTCTTATTATATGAAGCGGAAGCTCCGCAGTCGCTTCGCGCTGAGGAATTTTATGTAGGGCAGAAGGACCACAGCGACCGTTAAATTTTGCTCAGAAATTTCTCGGCTCAGATGTTTTCAAAATTCATGATTCAACATGCAGTTTGTGAAATAGCTCACTCGAAAATACTATGCAAATTTGCAGCGCATTCCGATTGGGTTTAATGGTTTTAGAGCCAGGTATATTAAAAGCAAGAATTTCAAGATTTCCTTCCTCAAATTCATGGGCTCAGAACTTCTAGACAAATCCACTTCCACCGAAACGAAAGAGTGCATAAGATATTAGAAGAAAAGAGCTTCCAAATGATGTGCAAAATTCTCCGAGAAAACGCTTGCCCTTTCTAAACCAGCATTTTGAAAAAGGTGCGCGAAAAACCTGCATTAATTCTGTTACAACCTAATACTGGGCTACCTAAGTGAAATGGTCGAATTCCAACATGGTTAACTTTGTTTCAAAGGTGAATTAGCCATCCGTTTTTGCACTTAAGACAAAGCACTACTCCTTCTTTGTCCGCCTCAGGAATCCCGCTTCAGAAGACCTCCAAACTGTGGAATTAGAAGCCAACCAGAATCTCGTTTTTCCCATTTTTCGGTTGTGATCGCTGTGCTTTCACCAAATATTATTTGGAGCTAAGAAGACGAATCAGGCTCAAAACAGTCCTATGGAATCTACAAGGTTTAGGCTATCGATTCATATAAATACTGTCCGCTAAAAATGTTTTTTTGATATAGTTAATGGGGTGCGGCACACCCCCTTAAAAGCTGCGGCCGCCGCAGCTTTTAAGGGGGTGTGCCGCACCCCATTAACTATATCAAAAAAACAATTTTAGCGGACAGTATTTATATGGATCGATAGCCTAGTCTCCTAGTTTTCAAAGGAGTAATTTTAGCCTGATTCGTTTTCTTTGCTCTGAGTAATAGTTGGTGAAAGCACAGCCATTAAAAGCGAAAAATGGGAAAAATGAGATTTTGGTTGGCTTCTAATTCCACAGTTTGGAGGTCTTCTGAAGTGGGATTCCTGAGGTGGACAAAGAAGGAATAGTGCTTTGTCTTAAGTGCAAAAACGGATAGCTAATTCACCTTTGAAACAATGTTAATCATGTTGAAAAATGACCATTTCACATAGGTAGTCTAGTTTGTTGAATCTTCAGAGCTCACACTTTATCTACAGGGGTTATTCGACATGCTAATTATGGATATGTTGCCCATTATGTTTGACAGGGCCTTCAAGTAATGCTATCTTAAGTGTATAGTTTAGGGGGGGAGTGTTATTAAGACAGCAATCAGGGGGGGGGTCGTAACCAGCGATCGTGTACCACACCTCTTGCTTGACCCTGGTTATGAACGATTTTCGCGCTAAGGGAAATATGGTGGGAATGCAAAACCGACGCCAGGATGTGGTATAGTGGCTAGTTCGATAGCCTCACAACTTAATGCGGGTTTAGTTTCAAGTCCTTTATGTTTTTCAGTTTTGCATTGCCTCAATTAAGCTTCTTTTGAAAGTAAAGTTAGGCCTCCTCGACCGTATTTCCCTTGGGCGGTTATTGAGGCGAAAATCCATCATAACTTCCTCTGGAGAAACGGTCAGCAGAAACGGAAGTCAGTTTCGGAATCACCGCTCCAAGGCGAGTGCATTAGTGTACAGTTCATCTTAAAAGGCCACGGACACCAAGTACCGTTTTCTTGTTAGAGTCGATCAGTCGATAGCTCCAAAAACAAAGAAATTTCGAACTTCAATCTATTCGAGGGAGAAATTTGAAGTTAAGTACTTACCGGCTGTATCGATTATTTAAACAAAACTCGTCGAAGCACAATGAAGCACTCCTTGTAGCATGGAACATACGAGGGAATACCAAGTTACACTTGCAAACAGAAAAGAGACGTATATCACTCTTAGACAATCGGTGCCATAGCTCCGGAGGACAGTCGAATTCTGGCAGAGCTGCGGAGGGCCCAATGATCATTGACTCAGATAATCGCCGGGGGACAGGCGGTCCGCAAACTCGCGCTTTTCTGCGAGCGGTCAGCAGAAATTTGGGGCGTGGCCAAACCTTCAGCGGGCGGCACTTCCTTTACTGTGTAATATTCTGCCAGCGGGCAGCAACACAGAATTTTCTGCAGGCGTTCGTCAAATATTCTCTTTCAGCGAGCGCTGGTCAAAATTTCAGCTGGCGCTTGGATGGTTTTTGAGCAGTTTCGAGCGTACGCCGAGCAAAGGTGAGACTCTACATGGCAGAGGTGTCGTCGATGGTTTAATTACTCAAGTTTGAGGTACTTTCTCTCAGCGGAAAGTACCTGGGGGCTGCGCGGTCCTCCATAAAGGATCGTGCGGCCTTCGAAAATTTTGCATATATTCGCGGAAAGTCCGCGAGAATGCGGCCACTGCGCCGTAGCTAATCTATGAGTATACCGCGATTGTTCTCCAAGCGTTCGTCTAAAATTTCGCTAAAATTCTTTCAGATATCTGCAAGCGACCGCAAGAAATCAGCGAACTATTTCTCCGGTGCCCGCCCGCCCATAGATCGCATGGCCGCCTGCCCCCGGCGATTATCTGAGGAGAGCGGGGCGAGGGGGCGGTCCTTTCTGTGACGTCACGGTGATGTCACAAGAACGCAGATGGAACCCCTCCGGCGGGCTTGCAAATCTCTGCTCCGGAGGTACGCCAGATTTGGGAGAGCCCCGGAGCACAGATTTGCGCTCCGGAGGTACGCCAGATTTGGGAAACCTCCGGAGCATAAAATGGGGGGGGGGGGCTCCGGAGCACAAAATGGGAGGTCTCCGGAGCACATAATGGGAGGGCTCCGGAGCACAAATGGAAGGGCTCCGGAGCACAAAAAGGAGGGCTCCGGAGCACAAATGGGAGGGCTCCGGAGCACGAGTGGCAAACCCCCGCTGGGCAGACCCCGCGGCCCTGCCATTTCTGCTCCGGAGGTATCCCTTCGACTGTCTGAGCTAGAATCATCAAAACTAAATCCTCTTAAGTGGCATAAGATTAGCGAAACCCACAGAAACCTCTACGGATTTCGCTGTATTTGTTACTTGTAATCAATATATGTACATGTCCCCACCTGCACCTAAACACTGACTTAACTGCTTTGCAGGCTTGTAGTTCGGCCGATAGGCATTCTACGAGCCTGCAGGTAGGCTCATTCAAAGGAGCGTGACTCCGTGGGCACGATGGTATGCAAATGAGTTGAGTGAGGAATGTCTGAGATATTACGGATGGGGGATCTTCAGTGGTAGGTTAAGGAGTTTTCAGCTAAACTTGAACAGAGCTCTTTTCGCTACCAGTTCCATCCCAGAAGTTCAAAACTGTCACTTCTCTTGTAATAGATCCACTTCGAAGTTCTAAGACTGTACTTATGTTGATAAAAGCTTTCAATCACCTCTAAGGCTGCACTTTTTCACCCCATCCGTAGATTCTCCGGGATTTCCCAATCTCAACTCATTTGCATACCATCGTGTCCAAGAAGTCACGTTCTTTCGAAGAAGCCTACTTGGAGGCTCGCAGGATAACTACTGGCCTGGCTACAAGCCTGCAAAGCGGTGCAAGTCAGTGGTGCAGGTGGGGTCATGTACACGCACTGTCAAGAGCCATTTTCAGCGAAGAAACTCACCAGCACACGTCCGATGCATAGAGGATGGCAAAGAGCATCCGTTTCATCCGAGTAGCTTTGTTGGGATGTCTTGTATGAGTTTTTATGTGAAGAAATTTGGCTTGAAAAAATAAATAGAAATTATTTTCTGAAAAAGCAAAATGAAATTCAACCTTGGATTTTTTGGAAGTAACCACTACTTGGTTATGTGCTCGATGAGCTCTATGATTTAGGCCCGTAGTAAACCTCCCATCATTTCAGATGATCTCAACTGAGGGGCTAAGTTGAGGTATTTAAGATAAACTGACTAGCATTCACTCTCACATGTTTAAGAATGCGACTGCGATCTGAAGGATTAGCGTCAGGGCATGTGCCGCGATGAATTCATCTAAAATCCGTAAGAGCAGCCTCGATTTTGAGATGAATTGACCGAAATAGTGTGCAAGGGATGAGACGCAAAGAAAAGTCCCGTAAGTTGCTCGTGAGTAACTTACGGGACACTTACATAATATTGCAGACTAGAATGCGCGAAACTGCACAACCGCGCCCGAGTAGGAGAGGCTCGATGAACAGTTGATTTTGGCGAGGAAAACAAAAAAAATTCTGCTCTTTTTTAAATTTCACTGTTTTTTTTTGAAGTTGTTCAGAATGAGAACTCACTTGTTCATTTCATTAAATTCACGCTGAAACCATTTCGTTTTTTTATAAAAATCTCGTCACAAAATGTTTTTTGTTTTACCCGTGCATTGCTAGGCAAAATCCTCGATAGCGGTCATGATCGATTGCGATAGTGGCCGCTATCAAAGATTGTCCGGCGATGCAGCAAAAGTCTTGTCACTAAACGGGATCGAACCACGGCCGTGCGCGTGTAATTCAAATTACTTACCCGTTCGACCAAACCGGATCAAGTGGCCATTTTTCAAGAATGCACTTGATTATAATGTTCAGGAAGTGATCCGCATCCAGATCAATAGCTCGCCGGATGCTAGACTGAGGTGCGGTGAGATCGACCCCCAGTCCGCGTCAGGAGAGATGCCCTGATGGGGGGTTTACTACGGACCTTAGTATGATATAGTGTGCTTAACTGTCCGAAAAACTACTGTCTTTGCTCCAAACAAAGATCTAAAGAAAAATTTTAGCGTTATTAATGTCCGCGACATTGTGACAATATTTTCCAAGAAGCGCAACGTGGGGGTTGCAGCACTTAAAAAGCTCTACCACCTCATGCAATCCAACCATTTTTTCATCTTTGTTTTCCATCCGAAAATGAGCGATGAAGAAAAGGAAGGCAGCTTGTCCGCAAATTGTTGGCGGTCACTGTATGTTGACTATACTACTCAACTTTTCGCAAGTCTTTCAAGCTTTTCAAGTGTATAATCACGTGTCTGAGTAGCATTGAAAAACATTAATAATTGAATACGGTTGAGTGCGAGTTTCATAATTGAATTCAGTAACCCTTTCAAACAAAATACTGCTCGCAATGTCTCAAAACCTTCTTTAATTTCCTACGATAACCCTGCAGAAGATAATCTAAAACTTGCTTTGTACTATAAATTTGAGTTGAGGTCAGCCCTACAGAATTGTCCCTAAAGTTCGGAAAAAGACTTTCTGGAAGGGTAACTAACGATTAAATAGTGTTTGCATATTTTTAAGACACCGGCGGTATATATGGGCTGCTGTATGACAAAGGCGCTTACCTTTGAGCGCGAACGCAGCTTCTTTAGCCGCAGAGCGCATAAGACGTAGAACTTACAACGTTGAATATACGCGCACGCCGCGTTGGCGACGCTCAACTACTACTGCTTCTGCGCCTTCGCTGCAGTAGCTTTTATGTTTGGATGGTCCCCGTACGCTAATCTGAACTATATGCAAAAGGCGCTTTGTATTTCGCAGTAATTGCTCAATTTCACTATTCAGAGCTACGATTTTGACTTTTTTTTTTGAAGTTCTGGAAATTTCTTTAACCACTGTAGTAAGCTTTTAGGTTCTCAAGTCCTTTTATACCACTAAGCCTTTTTTTATCAAAAATTATAACGCGAACATGTGTATTCTTACAAGAATAGACATTTTTACATAGACATGACTAGACAATTCTTCTCATTCTTCTATTCATTCTTGTCTATTCTTCTTCTCTATTCTTGTTGTACTTACACGAAGCAAATAAGATATTACTCTCGAGGCAGTCATCTCATTGACACTTTCATTCGAATAATATTCGAAAATCGCATAGAATCCAAAAATCGAATGACAGTCAGAACCTAATAATATTCGAAAGTTGATTACGAATGATTTTCGTATTCTAATATTTCATTCGATGGTCAAATGATTGAAATTTTTGATGGATAATATTCTATAGTCGAATATGCAAACATTTCGACTTTCGAATCTTATTCGATAAGCGAATATTCGAAAAAAATTCGAATCTCCCTAAGTATAATGTGGCGCGGTTGTTCGTGACAAAAGTCTTCTGTCCTATGTGTTCATATAATAGTGAAGCACATAGGAACAGGGGAAAATGAGTAGGATTGAAATCAAGATTTGTAGAGCTTTGTATTTGAATTCAAATTTGACAGTAACGATTGCACCTCACGACCATCCTCTTCGCCTTGATGGGTCAATAGCACGAAAGCCGATGCAAGACCGCTACCGCTTGAGGGCACCGTCCACCCAAGTTGAGTGCCTTGAGCTATTGGCAGCATATGATAGCAGGGCCCCCTATCAAGCCAATTCCCAAGTCGCGCGCAAAATGTCGCTTCGGAAGCGAGAAAATCGCTCCGGATTAACGAAGATGCACGAGGTTTTCCAGACGGCGCCGGCCTCCCCATCCATGCCCGCCCATTTGTGCGTGCCCATCCAATCACCGTTGCGGAAAGACGGCAGTAGATTCTCCGAAATAAGAATTTTGGGGTTTTTGCGGGTTCTCTTATATGCGGAATCAGGGAGGCCCTGAAACGAGAAAAACCTGGAAGTCGAGAATTTGGATGGACGGTGTCTTTAATTCCGTACCGGAGACATTGGTGATAAACTTCATGGTGGGTGCATAAATTGCGCATTGCCTTTGGGTTCTTCAAGGTTTCCACTAAAAGCCCCATGTGCTCAGGAGTGGGCACTGTCTCTTAGTCAATAAGATCTGCCTTTGTGACCTAGTTGCATTATTTTTCAATTAAGATAGAGTCAGAGTATGTAAGAGCGGAGAAACAAAAATAAGCCAGTTGTTTTTGCACGGAAACGGCTGCGGAGGAAGTTATGCAGAAGTGCAGGTTGTGTGATTGCCATTGCGTAGATATGAAGTAGCTGGGGAGTTCAGGGGTTGTGGTGCAAGAGGAACGATAGCAATTGCCAGCCGCTGCTGTCAATGTAACATTTGCCTCAAACTGCGCTGATTTCAGACTTATAAACTTGAGTAAAGTTGGAATAAATGCTTGACTTCATGAGTTCTGCTCAGAGCCCAGTGGTATGTGCAATTCGGTGATGTTCTTGCAAGAATAAGCTTGAAATACTTGAAGTTTCACCGTTGAAAAGCTTCTTTGATATTTATAACTTATTTTCATTCCATTTCCAAGCAAACAGAATCTATCTCATTCTCCTGTTCAAATGAAAGTGTAATAGGAAGAAATGCTCTAGATTTCTGCACGCTGATGGACAAATATGACGGCGCGAGTTATAGACACCCACCCAGGGCTCAGCACAGCTGGCACCGGGTCAAGCTGGATATCGTTTTTAGGGCGGAAAGCAAAGGGGATATCGTTTCTACAGGGGCCGAGGCGGAGACCTGCCGCAAAAATGCCGCCGGCATGCCACCGGCATGCCATTGGCAAGCTGTCCATCAACAAACAAAGGCGTTGTTTTTAGCCAAAACGCAATAGTATGACACCAAATTTGGTGTGTGCATGCGCGTTGGTGGACCGGAACTATGGGCCAAAAATTCATGAAAACTTATGTGAATGAAAGCTGTGCCGAACTTTTTTCTGAATTAGCTGGCACCGTGCCAGCTGGGTGCCAGCTGAGCTGGCACCGACACTTTGCTCACATGAATTTTCATACTTTTTTACATAGAATGTATCTACACTGTAAAAGATTACATACGGAGAAGAAAAAGTTTCATAATGTTCTCTTTTCAGCGTTTTAGAGCAATTTGAAAACCACTCGGTCCGCTCCGCAGTTGAAAAATCGGCTTTTTCTGCTTCTCAAGATGTGATTCGACCACTTAAAAAGCTCAGAAAGCTGTGAAAAGTTCTTTCATGAAATCAGAAATGCATGAAAACACCACTACATTTTTTTAAATAATATAAAAATGATAACGGTTTTTCAAAATAGGTCAAAAGGGACTTCGTACGAAATTTTCAATATCAAACGGGACTTCGTTTTGAAATTTCCCTGGTGCCAGCTCGTGCCGAGCCCTGCACCCACCAGCTATCGTTCCTCTTGCTCGCCACCTGAGTTCAAGAGATGACAGCCAGTAATTTGGACATGAGCTGCTAGAGTCTGTTCCCCAAGTTATGTACGAAGTCGTGTGGAATTTGTACCCTTCTCTTCATACCAGAGATCAACACCCGATCATTTTCGAAGGTTCAGTGTAAGGATACTACTGTGGGACAATAAGATCTCAGAATAAAACTTTGGAAGTCGGGAGGGGGGGGGCTGCAGCGCAGAGGAGATTGAGCGAAGCGGCATCCGTACTTTTGCAAAACTTCAAAACGCCAATTATTCACTTCAGTTCAATATGTTATACAGAGCACATAGATAAAGACACCCCCTTTAAGCATTGGCGAAAGCAGAGCCACAAAGCGAACAATGGGGATACCCGCGATGCCACTGGATTGGGCTGAAACTCAATCGCAATTCTTTAAAACCTGACAAATTTGAATGGTCGAATGGCGAAGAGAACTGGTATCGGAATTGGCATCCAGGTCGTCCAGATGACTGGTATGGAGAGGAATGTGTCCATGTAAGTCCGGTGATATGTGCAATCAAAACAGGCCATGTTAAGTTAGTCACATTCAGTACTCGTTTGAGAGTGGGTTTTGGGATCAGTGGAATGACTTAGACTGTAACAAAAAACTGCAATACTTCTGCGAATGGGATTCTTGCAAAAAAGCACTCAGTAAAATCTGAAAACGACGTTTTCTTCGTTTGATTGATTGAGTTTGAGAACAAGACTGTTAGAAGTTTGATTGATGAAGTCTGGCGAACTTGTTTTTTTTTTGTTCTCATATGTCTAATTTTGCATTTGTTTGTTTTGTAGTCAAAACCCTTTCTCATCCTACAATAAAAATTTTTTTAATATCCAAAGGGTAAAGTAGTCTTGCTTTTGTGCACAGTTAGAAAATGAGCAACCTGCAGAGTATTAAAACTATAAGAAAACTAAAGTTATTATTCGACGCAAACCTTGTATTTCACTTGATAAAAATAATACGTTCGTATACGTTTCTTAATTGATGGGAAGTAAGGGTCATTGTTTCCATGATTTTATTCCACGAAAATTTATGTTCGACTGTCACAGCTGGAAGACCTAATTTAGATCAGAATCTACAATTTCTGAACATCAACTGACTTTCACCAAGGCCGGGGGGAGCGGGCATCCGGGGTTGAACTTTAAGACAACATTGACGCAACTGCCTAGAAGTACTGGAGAACCGACTGCTGTCCTCATTCCATAAAAACCGAAGACAGCAGCACAACTGCAGTACTATGCAGATTGACTGAAGTTAAAGTCAAGCAGGTAAAATTAAGTTTACCATCATTCTACACTAACATCGCTTGATGATTTATAATGATCGCCTTGGTGTCCTTAGCTAATTCTATGAATAATGTTTGCGTTATACTAGCAAGGCGTTTCTGTGCAAACACAAGAAGAACGAAGCAACATTATACGCAAATTTGTTAATTAAAAAAGCACGTCTAACAGGCCTAATGATGTGATAGGAAACAGTAATCCGTTTATTTGTGAGTACAATGTTCATCCGTTCATTTGAAAATGTCTTGCTCGAAAGTGCCGCATGTTTTTGTAGCCGAAAGAAACACTTATGATACTACTTTCGACTTGACAGTCAGTTCTACTCGCTATCAAGTGTAGACACAAAGTTACCATACCGAAGGGGTACTCCGACTTTTACAACAACTTGGAAATCCCAAATTTGGGAATGTCTTATAGTTATTACACAGAGTGTACACGCTTTCAACTTCAGCAACACTCCAAATCAGACAGACATACGGGCTTATATTTCACTCTGTTATGGATAATGCAACTTAGAGATGGAGTGAATGTGACCAGCTTGCAAAGGTGATCATTAAAATTTGCGAATGAAAATCTTCGTAAAAGAGTTGAGCGGATCAAGAAACTATTAACGCAGTAGCAGTCTGCAAAACAGAAAGTTGGCTCTTACATGTTTTGGTTCAAGCGGCAAATGAGCGCAATTTAGCAGTGTACAGAAGAAGGCTTTACTGTTTTTGGAGAACATCTGTGCTCTTAGTTGGGAATATTCGAAATTTTTTCTGAATAATCGGACAGTATGGTCGAGAAAAGATCGAATTCACATTTCGAGTATTTACAGAAATAAAAATGTCGTATCTTCACAAAGTCGAGTAGATTCTTGGCTTAAAGGTAGTGTCCGGGCAAAAACTCGATTTTGAGATTTTGTGCTTATAAGGGTCTATTCGCCATGCTGAATTCGAAAATCCACATTGGAAAGCGCGAAAACGGCGAAAAAGGGCTCTAACACAGGAGGGAAATCAGCAGGTGGGCGGGGCTTTCCCCAGTGCGATTTCACGCTCCCAGCTCCCGGAGCGATTTTCTCGATTCCGCTAGCCCTTCCAACATCGCTACTGGTCAAGTGCGAACGATTGACTTGAAACCGGAAGCGAGAGGGTCGCTCCGGAAGCCGGTAACGTGAATTCGCAGTGGGGAGGACTCCGCCCACCTGCTCATTTCCCTCCTGTGTTAGAGCCGTTTTTCGCCATTTTCGCGCTCTACAATGTGCATTTTCGGATTCAGCGTAGCGAATAGGCCCAGGTAAGCACAAAATCTCAAAATCGAGTTTTTGCCCGGACACTGCCTTTAACACGTTTCGGACGGCAAATCGCGCGCGGCGAAAAAGAGTGCACTTTCAGCCGTTAGCCTACAAAGGGACCTTATTTCGCAGCCTGTGGGCCACATTTGTAATCAGCATCTTATATATAAAGCTGAATGTCTGTCTGTATGTATGTATGTCTGTCTGTCTGTACGTATGTGCGGAATAGAAATTTTTATTTCTGAACCGATCGGGACCAAACTTGGCACACATATACTTCGGGGCAGGGAGCGTGTCATAGGCTACTTTTCGTTATCGATCGATATCGATTTTATCGATTTTTTGCAAAATTTGAGCTAGGGGGCTGGGATTTTGCACAGGGGGGTAATCGAACATGCTGATCACCCCCCTGTGCAAAATCCCAGCCCCGTAGCTCAAAATTTGCAAAAAATCGGTGAAGTCGACATCGATCGATAACGAAAAATGGACTATGACACGCTCCCTGCCCCGAAGTGTATGTGTGCAAAGTTTGGCCCGGGCGGAGCCGGGTTTGCCATCTAGTGTCAGATAAGCTCCATATTCAAAGTTCTGAGTGAATTCAAAGCTTTAAATTTTGTTGCAGCAGAGTGACTTTTGTGCTTTCTTAAAAGATAGGAACAAGAACTCAGATTCTAATAGTATTTAAAAGTATATATGTTGTACACGGTACACATCAATATTGAAACTACGGTTTTTCTCTTTGATATCGAAGCAAAGGAAATTTGCGACGTCGCACGCGTCGTTCGCGTTGCCGCATTTCGTTGCAACTGTTGTTCGATTTGTGCTCATATCTCCTAAACAAATATCGGCGGCACAACTCTACAGAGTCATTTGAAAAGTAGGAGCTTAGACCTTTGACTTAACAACTTTAGACTAAAAGGAAACCTCCTGCAAACGCCAGAAAGATCCTTCAAAGCAGCGCGCTGCACCATGTGCAGCATCGGTCCGAAACGTGTTGATGAGTATGAATTGCTTGATCTCATTACAATAGCGAATCAACTATACTGCACGTAGAATCAAGAAGGCAAATTGTCCAACAGTGCTGATTCTCGCTGTCTGATATCAAAAATTTCGTTAGGACATTCACAAGTTACTTGAAAAAATCGCTTTGCAGATAGCGAACACAAATATCAGTTTGCGCCACAAATACTTCAATGTGCTACTCATGTGGAAGGGTCAGGTGACCTCGGCCTTCCCTCTAAGCCTCTATTTTACAAAATACATAAAAAAGGAACTGTGGCAGACAGAGAATACGGAGGGCGAGATGAACATAGAGAAATTCAGAAGAGTAGCAAAGATTAGAGGTAATCAAGTAGAGGAAAACTTCAGGGTGATACCGCGCCAGCATTTGCCGCTAGCAGCAGCCGCCGCTAGCCGCTTTGGTGCTATCCATAACTCAGATAACTCAAACAATCAATGGGAACTTCCCGAGGTCCGTGAGGGAACTTTCCTCGGGTCACCTGCGGAAGTTCCCGTGAAGCGCTCGGGAAGTTTGTAAAAAAGTCCTCGGGAAATTCGCAAGAAGTGGGAAATCTCCCGAGAACTTATCTACAGAACTTCCTGAGGGCTTCACATTGGCTCCGCGTAGCTGTACCGAACCTTCATGATGAATCCTGCTACTTCATAAAGCCGCACCCTTAGTACAGCTACTCAAAGTAGTGTAGTAGTAAGGGTGGAGCACTAGTAGTAGTTATACGCAAAAACAGATATGCTCCATCATTTATTGTTATAGCAGTAGATATAACATATCGACGGAGGGAATGGGAGAATTTCTTCAAGTTCTTAAAAGATCGAATTACAGTAGCCCGGATAATGCGTAAGGAGTATCATATTGATAGTGAGATATGAAGTAAGCATGTAGTGAATATAGAGGTAAGCGGGGAGTAAGTAAATGAAGCACTGATTAATGAGAAACATGCTTAACTAATGAGGCAAAGGCACGATGTTACATGAGAAGACTTATGATGGATCAGAAATTAAACATCAGGTTCAAACAGGACAGCGACGGGATCAAATTCCACTACTGTGTAGCGCTTTCCTCTTCCATTCTGACTTCGTCATACTTGCCTTGTCCTCTCTACCAAATCCGACCTGCGTAGCCTTGTATTTCTGGAAAACAAATTTTTAGTATAAAAACAACTGAGACTAAGTTTGAACCTTTGAAGGCACAAGTTTTCCCTTGTCGAGGCGATAATAACGGACATCCTCGCTGTAAAACTGAATTTAGAAGCAGAAGACGATTCTGGAAAACTTACAGTGCTTCTGCGATACAGGTCCTGATTTGGCCGCAGTAGAAAGTTTTTTGCTCCAGCAGATAGTTGAACTTTTTCTCGCGTTCTTCATCGGATGTACCCAGAGAGATCCAGTAACTAAATCATTTGAGTAGGTAAAGACTGCTTACGAAACACCAACGCACCTAGTGCGCAAGCTTCTTATCGAATTCAATCTGTATCCCTCCAAATCCTCGTTGCCGAGGCTAAGCGCATCCAATACGAAATCTAAAGAATGATTTGAATGAGAATTTCTTACATGACTAGTTTCGTACCGTTGAGTGTGATAACTATGGACTCAGGCAGATCTTGTAAATCCGGCTTGCGCGATACATTAGATGTACGATGATGATCGTTTACTCGCATTACCATTGTTACTAGTGCTACTCGTATTACCCGTGTTACTCACTCGCCACTAGTCAATGAGATCGCGTTCTAGAATGAGCCTGTATCTGTGATCATTTCACTACTTAAAGCACTAAAAGCGGTAAAAGCAGTAACACTAGTAACATTAGTAACACAGGTTACACCGGTAACATGGGTAACACGGATAAAGTTCGGCCAAAGCCTAATGGATCTATAAATTTGAGTAGCAAAAGATTCCACCAAACCAATCGTGAAAAAATACACTTATCACAGCTTTAGTTTCAACCATACAAAAGCGCTGTTTCTGCTGTTAGCAGGCAGCGTTTCCATCGTCAGTTGTTATCGACGTTCTGTTGCTACTGTTGTTAACCACTACTGCTGCTGTTATTTGCTACCCCTGCTACTGCTGTTAGATGATGGAACGAACAATCAAGTCTCATTTCTCCATACAAGTTTTCAATGATTAGGTAGCAGCAGCAACATCAGTAACAAGGATACAGCGGTAACATCAGCAACAGCGGCAACAATTGATAGTGACTACGAAGTAGTGCATGGCAAGAATCCAAATAGACACAAAGAAGAGATTTCAATCCATAAAATAAACAAAAAATGTGAGTGAAATACGAAATGTCTTAGTAGGTTGCATGAAGCGGAATGTGGGTGAAGAGAATAGAGGGTGAAAGAGAAAGTGGAAAGATGGGAGGTGAATAAAAGATCCTCGAACAACTTCATTACTCTTGCTTAAAGATTATTGTATATTCTCATTAGTGATCTCTAATGTGCACAGCTTCGGAAAGAAAGCAAGAGAGCAGTGCTAAATCAGAGAGGAAAACAGGAAACTTTAAGAAAAGAAAGAAAGAAAAGCAGTGCTAAATCAAAAAAGAGAAAGAAACATTATCATAGAAGTGAGTTGAAGCATAACTAGTGTCAAATAAAGCGCAATCACGCTCACCTGAAAGTCGACTTGTGCCCTCAAAGTAGAAGCCTTGAACTATTTGTTCGTCGCGACTATATTCGGCTGATGCCCTTGCTCTGAAAAAATTCACGTTAGAAAAGAGGAAAGAAGAGATCTAATATGCAAAGAATCGTAAGCGCAGTTTGAAAATCATCAAATCGCGAGAAACCGCGGTGCGGTCCCGAAGCGCACGCACATATAGCACCTTCACATAACTGCTTCACTAGTAGGAGGAGAAAAGATCGAAATTACAACCACTCAGCTAGGAACCAGAATCTAAATACTACCTAAGATAACACTCCAATTTGAATTGCTAAACTTTCACCATCTATAACAGATTGACAGACTAGCAGTATAGTGAAATAGCGCAAGTGCACTGTTACGAAATACAGAAAAGAAAGCAAGGAGAATCAGACGCTGAAAAAGACTTGCCTAAATTCATATTTTCCTTTTTATATATAAAACAGCACAAAGTCACATTTAGAAGAATTTCGAAACACGTAAAATTTATGAGTAAATGTAAAGTCAAAAGGAGTCATTTCCTTATTACATGGTGCATCATAACAGCCGCACTCGCAAAGAGCTGTACAATAGATGGTCGCACATATATTAAGGTAATTCAATAGCCGGATCATCTATTTGCTTGTTTTGGCTCTGGGTCATAGCTTCACACCTCGCACTGCGACAGAGGACGGTAATTATGATGTGCGAAGTAACAAGCAAGAGGTCACTTCACCCTTAACGACAAGTGATGCAAATACATTTGAATAATGCCACATGGAAAGAAGAGAATTCAGTCAATTTACAGAATAAAACGAGAGGACGATGGAAAAGAAACACTAGAAGTCCGCACTTGCGCTAAATCAGATATCGCACTGACCATTACATAAGTTTGATGAAGACTCTGTGACTTTTTACGACAATTCAGTCATTAGAATGAAAGTAGCGCTATTACGAAATACCGCGAAGCTCTCGGAAAATTCCCTTTTCTTAAAAGCTTTTGGAAAGTTTCGCATTTATAGATACTTCCCGAAGAAATCCTCGGGAAGTTCCTAACTGCGTTGCTCCTGACGTCAAAGTTTTCGGGAAACTCCCATTTTTGCGCTTCCATTCACCTCTGTGTTAAACGAGTTCTTCGGGAAGTTTGCCAAAATTGGCTTGTTTTCGGGAAGCTCCCGTGAATTGTCTGAGTAATCGCCGGGGGCAAGCGGCCATGCGAATTTTGAGCAAGCGGGCACCGGAAAAATAGTTCGCTGATTTTTTGTGGTCCGCTTGCAGAAATTTGGAATAATTTTGGCCAATTTTTAGACGAACGCTCGAAGATCTATCGCGGTTTTTCTATACGTAAGTTGCGGCACAGTGGCCGCATTCTCGCGGATTTTCCGCGAGAACATGCAAAATTATTGAGAGCCGCACGGTCCTTTTTGAAGGACCGCACAGCCCTCAGGTACTTTCCGCTGAAAGAAAGTACCCCAAACTTGGGTAATAAAACCATCGATGGCACCTCTGTTACATAGAGTCTCATCTTTTCTCGGCGTACGCCCGAAACTGCGTAAAAAGAGTCTGAGCGCCTGCTGAAAGTTTGGCCAGCGCTCGCTGAAAGAGATTGTTTGACGAGCGCTTGCAGAAAATTTTGTATTGATGCCCGCTTGCAGAAAACGCAAATACCGCCCGCTGAAGATTTGGCCACGCCCCGAAATCCTGCTGACCGCCTGCAGAAAAGAGCGAGTTTGCGGACCGCCTGCCCCCGGCGATTATCTGAGAAGGTGATCCAAGAAATGAAACACGGAATTTCGCTAAAACTCTGTTTATTGGGATTGTTCGGCTATACTTAAATATCATATGGATTGTGCACGGTATTTTTCGGGTTACGGTCAATACACAGGAAATGGTTCAAAAATCCAAACTGCCTCCAATCTTCCTCTAAACTCTTCTTAGAAAGTTTTCTCAAGCATGCAAAACACAACTGTCAAATTCGTTCCCTCCAACAACGCCTCACTGCCATTTTATTTTCCAAGTTCACAAAAAACCTTACCATGAAAATGAGAGCAACATTCGTAATCAGCTCGTCAGGTAACCCCTCAAAAGTTTGAGGCAAATCCACGACCTTGACCGCCTACCGCATACCCATCGAGATTCAAAAGATATGATATGTTCTGCACCAGAGCGGCTAATGGCGGCTGAGGGCTGCTGACGGCTGCTACAGGTTGCTGGCGGGGGATACGGGCTCTGGCGACTACCGCCTGCTGTCGACGCAGTATGAAGGCACTTTTACATCGATAAATGAGGGGTGTTAGTGATAGAACGAGAAGGATGAGAAAATCTAGGTAAACGAAAAAGGTAGTATGAAAAGAGGTGGAGAGATCCGGGGATGATGACTGTGTAGAAACAATCTTGATGCTGTGCTAGTCTGAGCCTCTCGTGGGCGGGATCTACCTCCTTCAAAGGCATTGTGTGAAAAAGAAAATAGCAGGCCGGTAGCGTAGAGCGATACATGCTGTTTCAGACTTTCAATGTTACAAGCTTCCCGTTTGTTTACAATCATTAGCTGCGAAGAAAGTCCTCCCAATTTTTCTTATAATACCAAAACTCATGCGAATGCAAGGGGCTAAGTCAGTATACATGGTCATATCGTTAAAGGCAGTGTCCGGGCAAAAACTCGATTTTAAGATTTTGTGCTTACTTGGGCCTATTCGCTATGCTGGATCCAATGCACATTGTAGAGCGCGAAAATAGCGGAAAACGGCTCTAACACAAGAGGGAAATGAGCAGGTGGGCGGGGTCCTCCCCACTGCGAATTCACGTTCCCGGCTCCCGGAGCGTTCTTCTCGCTTCCGGTTTCAAGTCAATCATTTGCACTTGACCGGTAGCGAAGCTGGGACGGCTAGCGGAATCGAGAAAATCGCTCCGGGAGCTGGGAGCGTGACATCGCACTGGGGAAAGCCCCGCCCACCTGCTGATTTCCCTCCTGTGTTAGAGCCCTTTTTCGCCGTTTTCGCGCTTTCCAATGTGCATTTTCGGATTCAGCATGGCGAATAGGCCCATATAAGCACAAAATCTCAAAATCGAGTTTTTGCCCGGACACTGCCTTTAATAAGGTGTGCTTGCACTGCAGGTGAGATGCGGCAAAATTTTCGCATGAACAAATAGCTACGCCTGTGACGCCTACGAATTGCACGCAAAATACCGGCATTATTGGCGTAGCTAGTTGCTTAAATTTTACCGCATTTTACCAGCAGTGCGAGCACACTACCATCGGCTCCCCGACTGCCGCGAGGGCGGTCGCGATGGTCAACCGATAATCAATTTATCAGCTATGTTTCAACACAGGGCAACCGCATCGCTGACACGCTCGCTCGAGTCCGCCCTCGCGGCAATCGAGGAGCCGATGGTAGATACATCAAACGGAAAATCTACTCGACCGTATGTCGGGCTCCAAAATCAGAATGTTGAGTAATCGAGTATCCAATTCTTTCAGAGTAAAGAAAATGAGTAATCAAAATTCAAAGTTGTTCGAGAAGGAGAAATTTGAGTAGTCGAATATATTCTAGGACCTATATTACAAATTCGAATAATAGGATATTTTGTTCCGTGTATGTCGAATAACTAATGAGAATTTGGGCTTACCACCAGAAAGACTCCATGTAGTCTAGAATTCGGACCAACGCTTGTGACAAGCAGTCGAAATTGTGGTTCGTATTTTTGAACCAGTTAAACTCGTTTAACTCGGTTTCCACTTCTCACAGCGGAAGTCACCAATTTATCCATTCTATGCTGGTTTCCTGTCCCCACTGTTAACACATTGACGACAACGTGCTCCTTACAGATAAGTCGATGATTTTTTAGCTAGAATCATGCAGACAGCCAACTACACTATAACTGCAGCGATTCTACAAGAAGGCAAGAAACACAAGGGCAACTTCTAGGGTCAGAGCCTAAGAGAACTTTTGAAACGAATGTATTCCAAAATAGCAGTCTTTTCCAACAAAATTCAAGCCATGACCCAACATGTGGTTCTAATTGTCCCAGGTGGCAGAATTGCACGATCCACCATGTGGGTCACGTTGTCGTCAATGTCTCAAGACTCTAGCGACATTCCAACCGCGGCGCCCAACTGAAACGTGAAAAGTCTTCAATCAATCCATGCCGTCGAGAACCTGACGAATGCCTGTCATGACGGAGCAGAAGATCGGAGGATCCCATCGGACTTAACGAGATAAGCTGGCACAAGACCAGGAAGGTTGCTGGAAAGTGGATTTGTGCCTACAGGGTGAGCCAAAATTAACGTATTCCCCTAGGTGTCAGAAGACTACAAGACGGGCCTGACGACGGATCAAATGTGCATCTGTTTTCACCAACCATTATCATCGTAAAGGAATAGTCAAATCACAATTTGGATGCTCCGGCTCTAAAGAAAATCTCATATCCTCTCGTCAGATGAAATGCGTTCTGTACGCGGGCACAACTTGGAGACTTTATACAATATCTTTTTGTAAAAGTTCTCTTTTGCTTTGAAACTGAGCGGTAAAGTAGAATGGACCTTTGCCTTGCCTCTGAATAATTGAGTGCGGAATTCTAAAAGACATGGAAAAGCAGTTTTCAATTTTTCAAAACATGCTTGAGTATTTCGGCTTTCCTGAGGGCGCATGAAAACCAGAAAATGCCTTCAAATAAGTTCCAAATTTATTTTTACGAATCGGTCATGGTAGATAGCTTTCTACATGTCTATGAATAGAGAAGCGTTTTCATTGATAATTTTTGCATGTCTAGAATCTCACAATCGATTTTGAACATAAGGTCGTTGCTCGTATGCAACTATTTCTCGCAAATACATCTTCGTATTTGGTGAGAGAACGACTTCTTGTGAATGAACTAGGGCTATGTGATAGTGTGAAATGTGCTCTACGATCTCAGTTCGAAATGGTTCAGGAAGATTTTGAGTTCATTCAGTTGCAGAACAAAATATGAAGCATAAAAACTCCATTTCTTTCTTCGAAACAGTTGGTCTAATTCTTTTGATTCGCCCTTCTTCTTAAAAAAAGTCTTTCTCGATACCGTAAGATGTCTTTTGTAAAGTTTGGATTAGTGCATCCTACGAGATGAATTCAAGCCTTTGTCTCTTAGTGGTTTTCTTGTAGCAGCGGTGCAAATATTGGCGCAGGTAGTTTTGGGGCACCCTGTATAGACTGGCACTCATATATCTGAAAGAAGCGGACTATAAAAGCGGGAGACGCCTTGGACTTAGCCTGCGTTCATACTGATCCCGAAGTTCGGGAACAGTTCTAGCACAGCGTTCAGTTTGAGCGCTGTGCTGGAACTATTCCCAAACTTCGGGATTCAGTATGATCGCAGCCTTAGTTCTGCACCATGTGCAGCATCGATCCAAAACGTATTCATTGTACAAACAATACCGCGCGAGCAGCTGCTTCAAACATAAAATACCAAAAAAATGGATAGAACTTGCACAGCTCTACATCAACAAGGCATCAAAAAAGGAAAGATCAGAATCCAGGGATGTGAACGTGCTTCTATAACTCTTCCTAACCCTCAGAGCTCATAAGGCGTATGGTCCACAACATATAAACAGCTGCGCGCGTCGTATCCCAACCACTTTACTAAATTTGCTCTTGCGTTTTCGTCCGGGCAGTAAAGTACCACTTAAAAGGATATTGCAGTAACCCAGCCATGAATGTTGTACACTGTGAATAAATGTTCAAACAAGATAAAAGTTGTAATCCCATGAGATGAAGTTCTACAAACTAACTTGACAAAACTTCGCTTTGTCTCCAAAACGCTTCACAAAAACTTAACAATAACAACGTAACAATGAAAATGGGTGAAAACAGAAACATGTCAGTGTTTGTGCACATTAACGACATGTCCAAACTACGGTATGATTAGTTTGTATCCCTCTTTTCAATAAAACGCAACTGCTTCTTCTTCGCTTTTCGTAATTTAGCCGTGTTTTTGATGACCTTAATTGAGAATGATTCTCTCAAATTCAAAAGTTATTTGCACACACACTAACCTGCACCACCTCTCCTTTCCTCTCGTTTTCCAGCCGTCGTTTCTCTTGCTCTTTTCTTCGTTCAATCTTCTCCTTTAAGAGATCAAATTCGGAGACATAGACAATCTTGACTTCCCTATGGTTACTTACTTGTCTTTCTTGTGCTTTTCGATCACGTATTTCTTGTTGCAGAAGTCTGACTTGTTTCTGTTTAGCTCGATCTGCCATTTTCTTCTCCCATGAGGATTTCAAAGGTTTTACTTTGACAAGCGCACTGTGCCTGAATATACCAAGGGTGGGAAAAAATAGTAAAAATATAGATAAGATGCCAAAACTATAAGATTTCTGAGAAATGCACCTGGCCGATTGTGTTTCCTTCCACCAACGTCCTGACTTCGGCATTCCTCGCAAACCCTTTGTTTGTTTTGTGCCATCAGTCTCACTGACCTTGTTTTGAACTGTTGGGTCGTTTGGTTCCTCTTCCATCATTTCTTTTTCCTCCACTATACCGCTATTTTTGAGTGCTGCACCGCTTTCTTCAGCTACTTCTTTCGTATCCGCTGTCGTCCCGGTATCTGCTGTTGTTTCGATAGGCTCCACTTCCATCACTTCTTTGTCTTCCATGGTCTATAAGAAGTCCATCCCTATGGTTGTGTAAAAAAAAAGCAAGAGGTAGCATTTGAAATATTCCAAGTTCGGCAGTTTCTGAATCTTGGCATGGTGAATATTCGTATATGCTATGTTTCAGCCACATCCAACCACCATCGCCGGAACGTTGCCCAATAGAGGATTAATAAAATTTTGTTAGAGATTACGTAAATCTTGACTTTACAGGCTCTCGAAGGCGAAATCGCCGAAAGTTAGCCACTAAGTGATCAATAAAATCTTGGTTGTCGCTGGAACATAGCGTACAGGAATAGGTAGTAATCCACAAACTACTCAGAAGCAATCTAAATATTTAAGACCAAAACAACTTGGGATAATGCGTCAATACAAAATTGAACCCCAGAAATATTCATAACGCCAGCTGAAACATTGCTTGGACGCGCGCAGATTTCACGCTCCAGTACAATCGTCCTTTAATAGTGAAGGACACTCTTCGAAAATCTTTGCGCAAATTATTCTACCCAGTTTCGCAGTTTCTCAAGTCTCTCACATACAAATTCTGTACCAACAGAACTCTGTTTAGGAATTAGGCTCAGGACAAGATGGTGCGTGTTATCATCAAAGGAGGCGTTTGGCGAAACACAGAGGTCGGTGGTCGTGATGTTTTTTGAGTTCACCATGTCGCTTTTATATTTTTTATTATAAATCATATCTTTTTTACCAGGATGAAATCCTCAAAGCCGCCATTATGAAGTATGGAAAGAATCAGTGGAGTCGAATTGCGTCTTTGCTTCACAGGAAATCAGCAAAACAATGCAAAGTACGTTCGTCCTCCTTTTGTTTCTTTTGTCGAGACAATATTTTTTCTCTGTCATTTCATTTTCACTTTTATCTTCATAATATGCTTGAAGGCGCGCTGGTTTGAGTGGTTAGATCCTGGAATCAAGAAAACGGAATGGTCTCGGGAAGAGGATGAGAAGTTACTTCATCTGGCCAAGTTGATGCCAACTCAATGGAGAACCATCGCTCCGATCGTAGGACGAACGGCTGCGCAATGTTTAGAGAGGTGTGCTGTTGTAAATCGATCAAGTTGATCGTGCGTATATGCTAGTTTATTAGTAGTTCATACGCTTCGTTGTCGGCTCTACAATATGAAGAGGGCCTAGGCGTTATAAAATCTGTCTTTCAGATATGAACATTTGCTAGATGAAGCTCAGCGTAAAGCTGAAGGTTTGGATGATGAAGCGACGGAGGCCAAAAGGCTAAAACCTGGTGAGATCGACCCTACACCGGAGACGAAGCCTGCTCGTCCAGACCCAGTCGATATGGATGACGACGGTTAGAATATCATATAGCTTGATTTCAAGTGATTGAATCTATCTGTTCAGAATTGGAAATGCTTTCTGAAGCTCGTGCCAGACTTGCCAACACTCAAGGAAAGAAGGCGAAAAGAAAGGTAAGCTTTTTTTTTTCATCGCATACTGCATATATTGAGTGTACCACTATCTTGTATACCAAGAAGTCAGTTTTTGTAACTGATCATATTATATTGGTAAAGTCATTTAGGCTCGTGAACGACAGCTGTCTGAAGCTCGTCGTTTGGCTTCACTCCAAAAGCGACGTGAAATGAGAGAGGCAGGATTACTTGTTCGAAGATTCAAGCGATTGAAGAAGAACGCTATAGATTATAGTGGAGAGGTAAATATCGCAGTTTAGTGCGAATGCATTTCACTATTTCCTTACAATCTGTCATCCATATAAAGTCAAATTTTCTTCAGATACCTTTTGAGAAAGCAGTCCCTGCTGGTTTTCACGACCCAACAGAGGATCGTTTCGATAAAGATGATTTGCATCAAAGAGTGAGTATGCAAGCTAGTGAGCACGATTACAACTTTCCACGACTAGTATTTTCAAATTGTTTAAGGCCATTGCTGACCATCAAAAGCCAAGAAGAATGGAGGTTGAAAATGAATTGCGAAAACAAGATCGAGAGAAGCTCAAACGAAAGAAGTAGGTGTCATCTCTTTTTTTGTTTTTTTATTTTATTTTGAACGAACTCTTTTTCGCTTCAGGCCTGAAGATGAGCCGGAATCAGTTTTCAAAACAAAGGAGAAGAAGAGAAGCAAGTTGATTTTACCTGCTCCTCAAATCAGCGATCGGGAGATGGAGCAGATCATCAAAATCGGACACGCTAGTGACAGTGTTCGTCAGTACGCTGATAATGGGGCAACAAGGTTAGATCTATGGAATAGGTGTTACCTTTTCATGAAAGCAATTTTCAGTTCGCTTTTAACCGATTATGCTGCATCTGCTCGCGCAAATGCAGTAACTGCGCGCACGGCTCGCACACCTGCTGCAAGAGATACAGTACAGATGGTGAGCATGTTTCTTTTTTTACGAACATTTTTCTTAAATAGAGATGTCATCGTGCAGGCTTATGCATCATATTTCCGTTTTTGCTTATGTTTACCGACTGATTGGGGTCCAGAACTGTTATCATTCTTTTGAAGATACATCAGTGCTTTCCGTCAAAGCTCTTCTGAGAGCAGAAGCTCGTGCTTCAGCTTCATGTTGTGTACCTATTCTTCATCTGTTTGACAACATAGCTCAGAATGCTGCTTTGAATACTCATTTCGTGTAGTTCATCAAAGAGTAGGCCTTTGAATAAAAGGCCATAAAAGAGTAGTTTCTATGAACATAGCTTGACGGAGGGCTCTGGCTTTTTCCTCGCACAAAAATCTGCATGCAGTTCATTTTTGCTCCTGTCTGGAAAGTCAATGAACAAAATTGAGGATCCTATCCAGCGTTAGTTACACGTAAATTTTATACATATTCTAAAGAAGTCAGCGATTTACACGCATTGATGCTGTGTCGGTGCTATTGATGCTGATCTGCTTTCTAGAGCTCATTCATCTATTATCCTGATTCTACTAGTCAACTATATATGATAGTTGGCAACTTCAGTGAAATCAGTTATTCAAAGAGTTCCGACCCCACTTTTTGCTTTCTTCAAACATGGTGCTTCTTAAATTCTTTCGATGCTGCACAATGTGCATGTAATCCACCTGATTGTCTATGCACCATGTTCTTTGCTTCTAGACGAAGTAAAGATACACACGAGATCACTGTTTGTGTAGCAAATTCCGTCCTTATATTCTGATTCTTTACCAGTTTTGAACTTCTAATCTGATCCAAGTCGTATTTTTTATCGTTCTCTAAAATGAAGTAAAAAACTTTCTATCCAAGTCCCTCCATCACTAGTAAGCAATTTTTGAGCAGATAAGGTTTAGCATCTAAAGCTTATCTGCTCAAAAATTGCTTACTAGTGATGGGGGGACTTGGATAGAGAAAGTTTTTTACTTCATCTTAGAGAACGAAAAATACGACTTAAATCAGATTGTAAGTTCAACCTCTTGAAACTGCCATGTAGACTGTTGATTGTCCCGTAGACTCTACTGCACTTACCCCAAGTAACCATCGTTGTTATCTTGAAAGAAATTGGCATAAGACCTAGTTAATTTCTGTGAAAATCGATGTGAAAATCTTTTGTAATTTTCACTGATATAGGGCTTTGCCAGACATGAAGGTGTATTACTGCGGACATTTCTGCAATACGCCACAAGTTCCTAAATCGTTCAGAACAGAAGAGATCACTTTTGAAAATCGTTACGAGAAGCTAATATGTGGTGGCAGAAAAGCGTTTCGCAGAAGGAAACAACGTCAAAATTTTCTTGACGTTTTGCATGAGTGGCTGCGGACTCACTGATCGTCACGATCACGCACGGCTCTATATGTAACGTAAAAGCTTTTTTCAAACTCCGTCTATCATAATGAGTACTATGGTTCTGATCTTGAAGCCGAACATGCCTCAACTCTCTTTCGATTCATCGTACAAACGTACTGCCTTTGCCTCGACCTCCCATATCAGAACGTGAATTGATATTTCTGCTGTGTGATTTTGAAAGCGCAGTCCATCAAGGCTCGTATCGGAAATTGGATTGTTGACGGGTGTTGTTTTAGTTTGATTTGTTAGCTCTGTGGCGGAGCGCTTTTTGCGTTTGATGTGCTGCCGCAGCCTCTTAGTGATCCATTTTGAATGCGAAAAGCTTTTGTTGATTTGCATAACATCAGGCTTCGATTGTTTGTTGCTTAAATCCTATTCAGGCGCACCAAGCTTTTTATGAAGGGTTTTGGGGTTTTGTCAAACCATCGTGAAGGTTGAGGGTTGTGTTTTGTGCGGTGAAGACACTTCATTGGGATGCGAGGTGTATGGGCGCATTTGATCACCATGCATGTATGTACGGCGACTGATTAGAATTTCATAGTACGTAATGCGTTGCTCGCTTGCTATCCGCCCTCCTCCCATAGACGTTATTTCGATAGGTCACCTACTGCATTTGTTCGCTTTCTTGGCATGCATTCTGGACTATCTTTTAGAGTATAAGTGCCTATAAATGATGAAGAGTTAGCGATCAGTTAGTCAGGCCCTTTGCTTATCGTTATTGCAATTTTGCGACCTGATACAAAAAAAAACTTTCATTTCATATCCTAAGCCGATTGAGAAAGATCACGGTAGCTATCTCCATGATTAGAAGTTGAGGCAATCCATGCCTACCTTTTTTAGGTTACACCTTGAACTCTCTCATAGATGTTTTCTGAAACTTCAAGGTTCCTGCATTTTCTTTTACTTAAGCAAGAACCCTCACTGTAAGCATTTTTTTGTACAGCTTCAAAGTACGCTATCTATGTATCTATGAAACTTATCGTAATGAATTGTTCATTCTCAACTCACGCATTACCTGTTGCGAAACACTTCGCGTCGTTTAGCTCCTTCTTTTTTTCTCTCGCAACATGCACTTCATCAGTCCCTTAACGCCCTATCAAAGGATTGTTCTTGGCTTGTGAACGACGTAACACAGGGAAGAGGGGGCAGCTCGCAGGCACCACGACGTGACAGGAATAATAATGAAGGCGGCGGATAATTCCATTTTGAGAGCGACGCGCTCGCGCTACCACCAAACAAGCGGATTACGGTAGCTGTTAGACTTGCACTATGATCATCACACGTTGATGTCATTTGTGATAATAACTGACATGCGTAACAGAGCTCAGAAGTACCCTAATTTCACGCGTACAAGGCGCACCTTTTTCGATTTTTCGACTAAGCCCCCCAGCCGCTCTA
The DNA here is from genome assembly GCA_958299035.1 of Cylicocyclus nassatus. Lineage (NCBI taxonomy): Eukaryota > Metazoa > Nematoda > Chromadorea > Rhabditida > Strongylidae > Cylicocyclus > Cylicocyclus nassatus. The sequence continues at coordinate 44,148,418 of CATQJL010000112.1, read as the reverse complement.
AATTATTTCGGAAAGCGATCCTTATGCCGTACGATTCTCTCAAGAAATATACAGCAAGGCATAGGGTCCTTTGGTTGCGAAGTTCTTTGGCGTATTTGGGCTGGTCGATTTCGGACAATCCCCCGCGCCTTGTACGCGTGAAATTAGGGTAACTGTTCTGGATTTTTGGACATGACTGGAAAATGCTAGGATTGTCAGTTTACAGTTGAAGAATTTGGCTTGTCCATCTCCACTGCTACAATTCAGTAAAAACCATTATCTAGTCAGACATTTATTTATTTATTTATTCATACGCTGTATGGCGTTCCTTACAAAAAGAATAAGAGAAAAAAAATACACACACAGTAAATCGAACAGCCCCAGTCAAGGTCCACCGTGCCGTTGGGTCCACACCTTTAAATTGGTTAAAAAGTATGTTTGATAGAGCTTGCATGTGACTGCTCTGGACTACAATTGTCATAAAGATGTGATCATGGAGATGGTACCCATGCCCCCAATACTGCCAGCAAAACGCCCCTGAGATAAACTATCTAACTCAGGAGTGCATGGTGGATATACTCCCACCGCAAGAGGCTAATAGGAAGAGTCAGTTACTCGAGAATATGCATCTTATGAGTTCACTACTTTGTGTGGGTATAAGTAATGCTAACAAGGGAGTGGTCAGAAATCGAAGTGGCCAATTTGAACAAGCTGCATACCATTAGATGCAGCATATAGCGCTGGCTTCAAATCTGCATTCAGTATCTGCTTAGCGCCTAGATGGGCAAAGTTATGAGCCGTCAAAGCCGTTATTTGGCTTAGATATCGTGCATGCGAAGTGCGAATTTGACACTACAGAGCCATGTTCGGCTTAATGCTGGGCCAAAACATGCAGCTAGGTTACTTTGTACTCTGAAGGCTTGAAGATGAGCTGAATAATTTTGCAATTTTTATGTACAGTCTATTTGCCTTAAGTTTGCTCATAATTTTGTCCACAAAGGCGCGAAGCAGATTTGGAATACGAAATCAGCGATGAATGGTGCATGGACTGGTATCTAACAAGGGAAGGATACTCGGTCGAAGTGGCCATTTGAAATGAGCTGTATATTAGGAAACCGTCCTCTGTAAGGCAAACTCAAAACTACTTTCGCTAGGTGCCGAGCGGTTTTGTGGGTGGAGTTACAAGGCCATTTTCCTCCGGCGCAGCTGGTGCACCCAGTGATGAGCGAGGCGCTAGAATAAGGCACCAGTGTAGCAGTGGCGCAGTGGCAGCGCAGCGGATTACGAAGCAGATGGTCGAGGGTTCGAGTCCTGTTGCTGCTATTATGTTTTGCAGTTCTGTAAAAAGTCTATTGGGTGACAGCAAACGAGAAGTACTATTTCTAGGCAGTCGAAACAAGCTGTTTACTGCAAAAAAGCCACTATTTCTGCAATAAGCTATAATCTTCTAAAATATGCAAATCTGTGGAGGTTATGATGTCACAACAAGGGATTCAAGTGATATTTTAACATGTAAATACAATCACAAAATGCTCAAAGTAGAAGAGCATCTCGCAGCGCGCACATCGGATAAAATAAAACAATGACAATCAGCAGCTTCACAATTGCCTATCAAAGTCGGTGAAAAGCAGTACTGAATAGGAGACTCGAATTCGCCGGGGGGTTGTCAATGTATCCGGCTGCATCCATGGGTATGAAAGCAAATTTTTGAATCGAGCAAAATTGTGTGTAAATGAGCAATAAGATTTTAAGGATGGAATCCCTATGATGCAAGGTAAAGTTCAGATCAAGAGCCAATAAATGGGATGTGAATCGATTGCAATTTTGCTAGTGCGCGCGTTGCGAGAAGCTCTTCTGCTTTGAGCATTTTGTGGTTGTATTCCATACATGTTAATATATCATTTGAACCCATTGTTGTGACATCATAACCTCCACAGATTTACATACTGTAAGAGATTATGGCTTATTGTAGAAATAGTGACTTTTTTGCAGTAAATAGTTGTGTTGTTGTTGTTTGAATGTTTGTAATTGTTTGAACTGCCTAGAACTAGTATTTCTCGTTTGCTGTCACCCAATAGACTTTTTACAGAACTACAAAACAAAATAGCAGCAACAAGGCTCGAACCCTCGACCATCTGCTTCGTAGTCCGCTGCGTTGCCACTGCGCCACTGCCACACTGCTGCGTTATTCTAGCGCCTCGCTCATCACTAGGTGCACCAGCTGCGCCGAAAATCGCCTCGTAACTCCCCCCACAAAACCGCTCGGCACCTAGCGAAAGTAATTTTGAGTTTGTCTTACGGAGGACGGTTTCCTAATATACAGCTCATTCCAAATGGTCACTTCGACCGAGTATCCTTCCCTTGTAAGCAGCTTGCTTGGGTTGGCCTTTTGACTATTCTCTTCTAAGATTCGTTGAGATCTTATTTGCTGAGTTCGATAATTTGTTTCTATGATTATGAGGCAAAATCTTTTCTTTTGAAATTTCAGTATGTATTAGGTCGTTTCAAAAGTAATTTCGCTTTTTTCAAACGGGCACCACATTTGATGGAACAAAGGTTTTCAAGAGATCTTGGAAGCATTCGATGCAAAATTTCATTCTCTTTCTAATGGTTATGAAAGTTTTGCAAAACAGTCAATGAGCTTTCAGAAAATAACCAAAGTCTGCGACCCATGCTTTTTGAGATAGTCTAGTTTCACAATTTTTTAGAACTTTCACATCAAACCTCAGAAGAAATTCAAGTAACTGTTCGATAGAGCAAACCATATAGAATGCAAAACTACTTTTTTATCCTTTCCATAGCTTGTCATACATTTTTGACAGAATTTTAACTGATGCTACCGATTTTCATACTTGAGCAGCTAAATCCTCGTAGAACATCAAAGGAAGAGCAGCTCGACCACTATTCGACGCAGCATCTTCTCCTCTTTCTAACAAGTAATTTTTGTTTCCGATTTTTTAGTTTTCGAGGATAAAATTATCACAATTCATTTTTTCAAGGAGCCTCATGCTGTACCTGAAAATCACGAAATTTGATATTTCGAACCCATAAACTTTCACTTGCTTTGCAAAGTTAGTGCTAACTCACAGTACAGTCTTGGTAGTCTCAAATTCCGAAAAATCATGATGTTTGCTGCGATTGTGGCTGAGGTGGGTCTGCCAAAATCCGATGGCTCTGTTGAAAAATCTTTTAAAAAATTACGGCGAGCTATGAGAAAGAGAAGAAAGTAGCACTATGTTCTATGAGATTTACTCTATCGAATCGTTTCTTGAACTTCTTCTGAGGATTGATATGAAAGTTTTAAAAATTTGTGAAACTTGACCATCTTAAAAAGCATGGATCGCAAGTTTTGGTTATTTTCTGAAAGCTCATTGATTGTTTTGCAATATTTTTATATCCATTAGAAAGAGAATGAAATTCTGCATAGAATGCTACCAGGATCTCTTAGAAACCTTTGTTCCATCGAATGTGGCGCTCGTTTGAAAAAAGCGAAATTACTTATGAAACGACCTAATATTTTGATCTATCGATGATTATGTTAATTTTACCTGAAATTCTTTGAGAAGAATTATACACGCAGCACGATTTTTCATTATCTTCATCTTTGTGAGAAGTTTAGTCTTACTTTAGGACCTTTTTCGTCATTGTGCAGCAATCGTTTTTTTAGTTTGAAAGGAAATGATGCGGAGGGGGGGGGGGGGAGGGGCGTTTGAGCTAAAATTGACATCTCTCGAGAACCAGGGCATGAAAGTATGTAATATGGTGGAATTTTCAAGACTTGTAATAGATTCAGTTGTGTATTTGGAAGGTCAGAACTGCAAGGCGGAGTTTGGAGTTTTTAATTTTTTTTTCGGTTTTAGTGGCAAAAAAATACGGCAGGTGATATGCATTATGTTGTTTAGAATACGTATGAGTCTGCTGGAGACTTGTAAGACTTTGGGTAACAAAGATTCACTTCTTGGCGTTATGAATTATTTTAGGAGGCCTTAAATTTCTTGTTGCATCACGAGTTCTGTGAATGCTTAGATTACATCTTATAGAGCTTACTTTGCTCTTGCAAATGGTCTAACAAGCTTGTCCACAGAGTCACTAAAGCCCAGAGAACGACATTTCTTCTCAATTTAATCCTCAGTTTTCTTCTCAGTGAAGCTGTTTTGTGCATAATCAGTACTCTGGAATTTTTAGAGCCCATGCGAGATTTATTGCCAAGAAATCTCTATGATATGAATTTCCCTAACATAAGCCAGAATCATGTCAAAGTAGATCCACAGTAATCTGCCTTTCGTAACTTCACTGATTTCTTTGACAATGTCATCCTAGATCAGCTTTTAAATGCTCAAATGTACGTATATATCTGAATTTTACCTAAAATGTTTCAGGAAGTTCAAAATATTCTCGCTCTGCAAAATGTAGACACTCCACTGAAAGGAGGTCTCAACACTCCACTTCATGAAGCTGACTTCTCGGGAATTTTGCCCACTCCGCGAGTTCAGGCCACTCCAAATACTGTACTGAATGCTGTTGCCGCCACTCCTGCTAGCACTTTCGGAGGTTAATTTTTCACTATTTGAATATTGTTTCCAAACTATTGTCATATCATTTTAGCCACACCGAGCTCTGTGGGCTCTTTCACGCCTGGACCGGGAGGAGCCACGCCAGCTTTCCGTGATCAAATGGGTATCAACGAAGGCGGGGCGACGAGCGGAATTGAAGCACGAGCTGAACTACGCAGAGCGCTTGCCTCACTTCCGGAGCCTAGGAATGACTATGAAATTGTTGCTCCTGAAAATGAAGAAGGTGAAAGTGAGGAGCAGGAGGTGAAAGAGGAGGAATGGGTAGATGATGCCGCTGAAGTGAAGGAGGCTAGAGCCAAGCAGCGTGCACTGAAGAGGCAACGGGAACTTGCTGCAAGGACTCAGGTGTGTGTTGACTGTAGTTAGGGCAGGAAAAAATATCTAAGAATGTGTTTTCAGGTTATCCAACGTTCGTTGCCTAAACCATCCAAAGTGTGTGACGCTGCATTTAAACCGTCGTTGAATAGGACAGATATGGCCAAGGTAATGCAACATACCAACCTTGTCATGATAAAGATCTTATAGCTTCTCTGACCTTCATTATCTTTTTCATTTTACAGATAGCGCATTATACTGAATTGTACTCGTGTTTTCAAAACGTATTCTATCCAAGTTTCTGTAATCTTGTGATAATAAGTACGTACATTGTAACTTGCTTTGCTCAGCGAAAGCCAAGCTCGTATTTTATCTTTCTGAACGTATTCAACTATCAGGGCTCTTGTAATCTCGTGATATTGGCTGCTTTTAAATCGTGATTTTGCTCAGCGAAAGCCACATCAGTACAGTACCTTTTTCCAATATATACAATAATGAAGGTGAAAAGCTATAAGGTTTCCATAACAAGCCAGGTTTTGATTGAGCTCGAAGCTTTCATTATCCTACGATTTTGAACAGAAATTCTCATTTTCTGCATCAATCAACAGCGTTATAAACGTGCGAGCATGCTTTGAAAGACAGATTGCGTGGTGATGTTGTCGCGCGAACACGTCTTATTCATTATGACAGAGCGTTTTGCGATGGTGGTTGGTGATAGGCTGACGACATGACGTGCAGCTGTCTGCTGATAAATTGGTGCAGACCCCCTGAGCACCTTGCACTGTTGATCATTCGTGAAATGAGACAATCGTTTCTGGGTTTCCATCTAGGGATGGTACTGCGTAATTTACCTAAGCAGTCATCAACTGTCTAACCAGCTAAAAACTAGTTCGAAGGATAATAATCCGAAAACTTGGTTTGTGTTTCAGGCAGATGATCTGATCAAAGCAGAAATGGCAAGATTAGTCGCTTGGGATGTTCAAAACAACATACCAAGTGAGGCATACGAAGAGGAAGACATCAAAAAGGCAGATGAACTTATAAAGTGGGGCTTTTTTCCATTGTGTTGGTGGTGCACAGTTCTTACACCAAAACATAGAGAATTATTTGTTTCCAAATGCTCAAACGAATTACTGTATCTACATAATTGGCTCTTTGCTATGTAATTCAAAGTTGTTATATAATATTACATCCTAGAAAATCACTTGGAAACAAAATCAACAAGCCGATTCAAAATATCGAAATTCACAACTATCTGTAGGACATCCCGATCGCTTCCAAACTCTCTTAATCAAGAAGCGTAGTTCATTTTAGGAAGACCAAAATTAAGTTTAGATTCCAATGGACGTTTTGGCAATTTTAGCGACCAGATTTCGAAAAATCCTTTTCTGGGTTTTTGCTCTTGATCAGCTTGTATCGCTGCCACATGTCATCAAAAAATTAATTTGAGCAATGCGGAAAGCGCATTTCCTTTTTTGTTGAAGCAAAATCCATAGAAGATGTATCGAAATTTCATGGATTTTGGTGCAAGAATTTGTCAACCTAATATTTTATTTTCCACAACGCTTTGAAATAATATTATTTTTCAGCAAAGACTGTGATGATGGACCTGCCCTGGATGCCTCAATGTGGGCTATCATTGAACAATGTAGTACGGAACTGGTACAAAGTCGAGGCAAATTCACAAGAATTGCTGTACTTGGTCGTGGAGAGCAAATTGAAGCACTTCATGCGCAGTTCCAGGTTAGTAAGGAGAGCTCTCGATTTTGCTGCTTATATATTTTGGTGTCGTATGTTTTTAGATTTATCGCGATTGGATGAACGCTAGAGCGAAAAAGACGGGAAAGTTGGAGAAGAAACTGAAAATAAAATTAGGAGGTTATCAGGTACTCATTCAACGATTTCTAAAATTTTCTAAAATCTGACATTATCCTTTTCCTTAATCGCTGTTATGATTTCCTGGTCATATGTCCCTGGACTAGATTCTGGACAGCAACGATGAGAGCTCACGCTGTTTTATTGGCCGCTGCATGTCGGCCACAAGTCTCATGACCGTAATTTATGCGCGAGCAAAATGCAGGCCAGGAGTACCACCGATTGCACATTTTGTATGTAAATTTGATTAGCTCGCTTTGCCCTGAAGAAGCTTTGACGGCAGCGGATCAATCGGGTTATGGGTTGCTGTGGAATTACGCTAAGACGTAAACTTCGAAGAAGGAACAGTTGTTTACAAGGTCTGAACTGTCAGTGAGCACTCACCATGCACCTACGTCGACCTATAAATTAATATTCATGCGTGATATTGCGTAGTAATGTGAGCGGCATCTACATGATCATCCTGATTACGTCATTTGTACAAAAGTTGGGCGATGGCTTGTTTTGGTATGTGTATGGTTTGTAGCGTATCTGAAGTGGCTGGGAAACTTAGAGGATGATAAGGATTGAGAGAGGCACTTCTGAGAGGAATGGTGCAAATAACAGAGATTTGATATGTTTTTGAAGTGCTATACATTCTTGAAACAATTGTGTCAACTCGAACTCATAAAGTTCACTTTTGCGGTCAAATCTGGACCGCTTGTTCTTCAAATACAGTTTCGTAGAAATCATGTTAAAAAGTGCACAATGAAATTGCAGTGTAGGGAGAAGTTCGTAGTGGAAGTCTCACATCTAATTGATGTATGTAATTTCTCAATCAAGAACATATATCTTGAGTTTTTTTTTGGTTAATATTGTTTTGGTTACAAGTAATCAAAACAATATTTTGCCCCCCCCCCCTTTCATGGTATACCATTTTCGGTAACTGTGATCCCTTAGAAAATCCAAAGTCCTTATTTCTCTCATTTTTTCGATCTAAGTGTCGCTCGACCTTAGTAGCTCGCTGATTTACAGCTAGCTGCTATTGTATGAGGGTCCGCACGATCCAACAAGGGGCATTTCTCGACATGTCGTTATCCCTACGCCGTTCTAGAACAAAGGATTGCCTTAACGAATGTGGTCGTGAAGAAGAAGATTTTTGGTGGTCTTCCGCTGGCAATTTTTTTGAATTTTAGGCTATTCATACAAATTTGGCATCAAAATTGGCTGAAGTGAGAACCGAGCTGGAGATGGCTGAGATTGAGAAGGAGACGTTTAGGTGAGTCATAAGAGATTGGTGGAAACAGTAAAAATATTCTAAATCTGGATTTTTGCTTAGGCGACTCTCGGAACATGAAGCAAAATCAATCAATAAGAGAGTCTCTCGCTTACAAGAAGAAGTACGGCAACAAGAAGCAAGAGAACGTGAGCTACAGGAAGTACATGGGAAGCTCAAAGGTAATTCGAATAGACGTTTTTTGGACTTTTATTTTGTCTGTTCTTTTTAGAGGGTGAATGGGATCTGTTTTCTGTCATACTTTGTTTTCTTCGTTTCAGATCAACACTGGAAATTGGAACAGCTCGAGTTACGAAATAAAGCCACCGTTGGAGCAGAACCAGTGCAGTACAATAATCAAGCGGTGGAAGTATAATCAGAGCGCTTTTATCGCAGTTTCATTGTATTTATTTGCATCTATTGTTACTAAACATTTCTGTGACTCAGTGTTCGTTCCCGCAGTTTATCAGTTCCCACAACGGCTAAAACTGACTCTTCAGTAGGTGTGAAAGGGCGGCTGGGTGAAGTGGGTATTACGTGCTGGTGTGCGGTTATAATCTGTTGCGGTGTGCCTTTTTGCTGCCGACGCGGCACTTACCGTAATCTGCGTCGGCCGTAGCACGTACCTATATGAGAACGTTCTCGTCGTCGTTGGATGCATTGCGAGAACGTTTATAGAGATTCAAAATCGGAAGATGAGCAAGAAAGGTCTTGGATTGTGTAACTTTTCGTGTAGTTTGATAACGCAAAATTACAGAAGAACTCTTTGGGGCGTATAAATCATTCGTAGACATGTTGAGAAATTCCTTTGATACTATCGAATATGCGTATTGCACACCATGCATGCCACTTGACGACTTGTAAGATCAGGATCTGCTTATCTACTAGTAGTAAGTTTCTTACATAAGAAAAGGTTTCCTTGAGAAATTGCAAGTAAGTGTCGTTGGTTTACGCGCATAGTGTGCAGATTTACATATTGAGTTGTGACTGGAGAACATCCTATTTCCTACTGTTTACCCACAAAACAAGCAAAGTTCTACCAGACTTTTCCAACTTTGGGGTCATTAATTCGTTATGGATTGACTGAAAAGCGACTTACTCGTTTTTAAACCAAGAAGAGATGTGTATTCTCTGTGACACTGGCTTTAGTATCACAATCGCGGAGCCTTTATGTAGGAACCGCTGCTCGTTTATGGTAATGAGATGTTGAAATAAAGTGTCTTCGAGGCGCGGTTCCATCAAAAAAGGCGAATGTTGCGATAGGAAACAGCAGGACACTAAGCGCATCCCCTTTCAGGGCCCAGATCACCTCGGCGTCCCCGTCGTTCTGCGATCGCATCCCTCGTCTCATCGTAACCGACGTGTTTGTTGGTTTTTCCGTTCCCGAGCCAGGTTGTCCCAGGTCCCCCTGACGGGGTGTGCGACTGGTAGCGCTCGAAGCTCATACGAATATCATGAATAAATTAACGTCTGATCAAACACAGTAGAACTATGTCGTGCGACTTGCGAACGCGATCTGTCCGCTAGGATTACGGTAGCAGCGTGGCCGCGTCGAGCCTGCCTGTGAAAGCATATCGTATTATCACAAAGGGCAGCAAGCGGTCGGGAGTAATTGATGTGCTGCTGCGATTGTCACACTTCGGCAGATGATGGCCGAGGTCGAGTGGGATCAAGCGAGATTCCCATGCAGGTGCTGCTGCTCGGCAGCAGCTCAGCTGGCAGTGAATCATGCAAATGGCAGAGACCAAATCAAGAAAATCTGCCCAAACTACAAAGGAAAAATTCTTTAAAATGCATTCGTACACATATAATCAGAAAGAGCTCCCCAAAAGCTTTTGAGTGATATACGAAAACTTTCCGCTTGCGATTTTGCAGAATACATGGTTTTCCGAAAAAAGTCAAATTTTCGCAAATGCGGAATTGACTTACAGTTAGGATATTTAACAAATATAAAATCATCGGAGAGATATAAGAGTTGCGTTTAAGTATTGAGAATTTTGAAAAACAAAATATCTATTGGCATCTTCTACCAGGTTTACATGTCGAAAGGCTGAAGTGAAAAGCTTTCCCGACTTGAATTCTATAGCTTCCCCTCCCCCCCCCCTCCCCCTTCCTCCCCCCGCCCGACTTTTCCCTTCTTTTCATTACCTTATTCTGTCTGTGCACAGAAGGCATGCATTTTCTGATTCTAATCGCTCCAAAAGTCTCTTCTACCATAGAAACCAAAAATCGATATCTTACTTTCCGCCAAGAATTTTTTATGCAAACGAATTCTTCCCATGGTGCGTCCTATAGCTTTCCGATGTCTTGAAAGCTAATCAGAATTCAACATCGATTTATTATCACTTGAAGGCTAGTGGTTTTAGTAACAGACGCATCTCCAAGATATCTTGGTATATGTTGGAGCTAAAAAGATTCAGAAAATTTGGTAAATTCGAACAAATTTACAGTTTTTTAGGGAATAATATATTTAGAGTGGCAAAAGCGATCATTATTAACCCACCAAAAAAATTTTGCAATCATTCAGTGGGACGGGTATTCATTTTCATTTTATACAGTTTTGTGATGGATGTTGGGTGAGGTGGTCTACCAGAATTAGCCTTGGTGCATGAAATGAATCATGACTGACGACTTAACACCATTGCCTTTCTAGGCTTACTCTGGTAGAAGCTCCTACTACACTTCGATTTATGGCAGAAAAGAAATTCCATGGAATGTGTGTCCTTATTTCTTAGCGGATTTCTGTCAATCCAGTCGAGTTCAGTTTTTGCGCAAATCTTTTCAAACTGCCTTAGACGAGCACTAGTGATGCCTATACCTACAGCTGAAGTGAAGCTGTTGCTTCCGTGCCCCCTTGCGCCTTATTAGCATAGAGCGTTTAGCAGGGGATGGCCTCAATAATTGGGTGCGAGGAGACAATTTAATCGGCGCGCACTGTTCGGATGGCTGGTGCCGGGCGTGAAGAGCAGGTGATTCGACGACGTCTCGGCTATGAGACACTGATGGCATGCGGCTCGGCTGAGTGACGGCATCGTCACCTCGAAGACAATGCCATAACCGATTAACCTCGCGCTTCGCTCCGTGTCACCCCCGGCCCTCGGCCCTAAATGTGTTTTGTGCGTTTGAATTTATGAGGTCCCCGCTCGTGTGTTCGGCCACACCGGGCGACGGCTTCACGGGAGTGTTGAATGGTCCTGATGGCCACTCACTCACAGTAAATATGCCCTTCATATCGGAGTTTTTGCCGATAGACAGGTGAATGAACGCAAAAACCCGTGGACTTTCACACGGGGCCGTTCTCGTTGACATGAATACGCTTATGGTTTTTTTCAGCGGGGCCGAGTGAGGGCAACGCCAGAAGAAGTGGCGGAAATGCAAACATAACTTGGTTCTGATCCTTTCAAAGTCGAATCTGAGCAATCTTTTGATTCTGAGGGTTTTCTAGAAGACCTAAAATCTGGAGAAATGGTTGAGTACAGAGGAGGACCCACGGAGGACCCATTTGGCTTTTTTTCAATTTTCCTCATCCTTTGTGTTTGCAAAAAAAATTTTTTTTCAGAAGCCCACAGAAGCACCTTTCGCAAAAAAGGTGGCAAAGTAAGAGCGTAGTTCTTAGATTTATTACGACTCATTATATCACAAATTTGGTCAAATCTCTCACAGAACAGTAATGATCATGTAAGAAGAATAAATAGCATATCTCTCTGAATTTCAAAAAAAAAACGAAGAAAATAATGAAGAAAATTGGCGAACCTCCCCGTATGTATGTGGAGAGTCCGCTACCCTTGCATGCAAAGAATAAACAATGGAAAGAAACACACAGCAGAGAAAAATGGCGAGAGACTGGTGGGAGAGCGGATACGGTAGCGCTGAGTGAGCAGCAGATGTGGGAGCAAATTGCATGGCCAATTCTGCAACTACGGACTTTTTCTGTGTCACCCGCCAGCCCAATTGGAATGTACAAACACACGCGAACACAGCACACACTCGGGTTTTGTAAGTGAAGAAGAATTGCGCACTCATCGGAAGTTTTTGTGGAAGCGAGTGGATACGACTGAACTAGAGATCAAAAACGTCTGATGAGCGGACGAGAAGAAGAGTATAGAAGTGTTGGTAGAGCCTAAGGACGGAGGAGAGCAGGAGGTAGAGCTGAACGGCTAGACGGAACGCTCACACTGGATGCGGTTTCAGGCTGAGCCGGAGCCCGTTCGCAGCTCGAACTGTGACGGGTTGATCGGCAAGCCGGTCGGGTAGGAGAAGATGTCGGACGGAGGGTACGGGCTCGTGATCATCATTTGTTGGTCGAACTGTGGCGTCATTCGTTTCTCTTTTTGCCGTCGATTGCAGAACCATACACGGACCACCTTGAAATTCGAATTTACAATTTTTTTGAAGGGGGAATATAACTATTTATTGGGTAGCTTCAAGTTACTGTCAAAAGCATACTTTTTGAAAAGGCTATACTCACCCCGCTTACGATCTGGGCTCTAATGATCTCTGATCCCGATCGGGCGCTGTTTCGCCTTTATACGCCCGATAGCGTGCTTTGAGCTCGCTAATAACAGTGAAGCGGCGCCCAATCAAGATCGGAAGATGATCGAATACTACCACTGGTTAACCGTAAGAAAATTCCCGATTCTGATACTAGAAATCGCTCTCTCAGAACAATCTTGTTTGAACTATCGTTTTCAGAAATTCTAACATTCTGCTTTTAAAAAAGTTCTCACGAAATTACATACCTCCTTATCTAATCCGAGTTCATTTGCCACTTGCAAAATCTCCTGCGCGTTTGGCTTATGGTTTTTTTGAAAGTGATATTCCAGACGAGACTTGACATTCACCTAAAAATTTGTATTTTTGGACCTTTTTGATAAAATTTCAAGTTCCTCTTTACCTCTATGCTTGTTCTCTTCTTACGCTTCCTTCCTCCTTGCCCTGTCATCTTCTCAAAAGCCGAGTTTGGACTAGCAGAAGTGGAGTCAGCTTCTTCAAGCCATTTGAACAAAAGCGGCTTCAGCTTGCACATATTCTGAAATCGCATTCATTAGGGTAACCCCAGAGAGCTGAAGAGTAACAAAAATGGCAACAATCAATTGATGGCGAAGTGTTAACCTTGAACGACAACTGGAGCGCTTCGAATCGACAAATCGTCGTCTGAGAAAACACATTCCCATAGAGCGTGCCCAATGCCAAACCGACATCCGCTTGAGTGTACCTAGAAAATGTGACTTTCACTTTTGCCAGGTTAGGGGAAAGGGGAGGGAATGAGTGTAATTTTTTGGAGCTAGAATCGCTTACCCCAGTTTTATTCTTCGTTGCTTGAATTGCTTGGCAAAAGCTTCCAAATCATCAGGGCAACCTGGTTCGGAATCATCCGACAGTTGCGAATGAGCTGCATCATCTGTGGGGAATGTGTATGGCCAAGGGTGCGGTAGTCGTTGGATTACTTCAGGCCTTTCAGTGTCAACCTAGAATAGCATACATTCCTTTTTGCTTGAAAACTTTGAGACTCCAGAACAGAACACTGAACATTGTAAGTATTAAACATCAAAAATCAGTGGTAAAGTGACTTTAAGTGCTCTAGTTCTGCCATGACGGTGACGAATTCATAATAATATGTGTGCGAAATTACTACTCAGGAGCTTTCGATGAAGGGCACATACTGAGAATATTGAGAACAGCTGAAAAATTCGCCTTGAATTGTTTGTTAGAATAAAACAAATTTCCTTACAATTTTATGAAGACAAAAACCGTTTTAGTGACTGAAGACTGAGTTGAACAAAAATGGACACAGTTCATCACTATGTCCAGAAAGGCAAACTGATAGAATCTAGAGGAGAAGAAAGTACATTATTTGTCAAAAGAAATTTCCATCTTCAGGTTTTACTACACCTTATCCAGAGAAACTAGTCATAGCAAAAGGTCATGGATAAGTGGAAAATTTGAAAATACGTTGATTACCGTTCGTTATGTTTACAATACAGTATCTGTCAACCAATGAAGTGGTTGCTGTCCCTTTTTGTTTCGCTGGAGAACATTGCAAGAAAAAAAGCAGCTCTAGCCCCTCTCTTCCACCGCATTTGCCCACTTTCAGGATGAAAACACTTCTGCTATAGGAGACTTTGGGGAAAGGCAATTTGCAGATAAACTCCAAAGTCTTTCAAGTTGAGACAGAAAAGCACAGTATCCTACGGTAATTATTGCCTTATACGGTATTAATTGCAACCATGAGCCATATAATCAAACCAACACCTCCAAATATGCATGAAGAATTTCGTGCTTTTTTCTGGCCCACTAATAGAGTGTGAAGAAGAATTAAGGCTGGCCCGTGAGGAGGCCAGGAGAGGGTAAGTCGTAATCAATTGAGAAGGCGCGAAGACGGACAAACGGACACAAACGAACGCAGAGCAAGCGTGACGACGATGGCGATGGTGTACGGTGTTAGAGAAATTGATTGAACTGGTCCATGTTTGGTCAGAGAGATTTTGGGAGCAAATTTGGCAAGAAAAGTTGTGGTATTCAAACATTTAGGAACTTAGGTCTAAGATGATGCAAGAGATGAGAGTAAGCGAAGGATAGGAATGAAAAGGGAGGAAAGGAGGAAAATGAATATATGAGGTTTACCTTCATTTCATGTGGTTGCAACATAGGCTGCTGCTGTAATTGTAAGTGAGCCGGGTAGGACCATTCCGACTGTGGGAAGAGAAATGGAAACTGCTGTGCTTGTGGGTACTGCACGGGCGCGGCGGTGGCTGGGGCCCATTCTTGAAACGCCTCACAGGTCGGCTTGATCACTTGGAACTGAAAGAGCTCGGCTGAGTGTGGGTAAACGGGAGAAGACGTGGGTAGCGTGAGCGCGAAGCAGTTCGACTGCACGACTATTAGTGCTGGTTCGCGAAATCAGATGCGCCTAACAAGCAGGCAGAAATGAATAAACATTAGGTTCATTTGCATCGTTGGACGAGCCGAAATCGCCGGGGCGCCGCCGGCAGGTCCGCGGGATATCCGCCGGCCTGCGGCGGGTGCCGGGAGCCGAGCCGAGTCTCACCTGAGCGTAGTTGGGAGCAGCTTCTTCCGATGGACACAGGTTGTTGGCCAGCATTACGGACGAGTGGCGGGATGTGTTTCAGCCCGCAAGGCGCGCCCTCCCGTGATTCGCCGCTGCGCCTGCCGCTCCGCCCCGCCCGCCGCCCGCCCCGCTCTCGTCTCCGGCCTACCATAAGCCCGACCCGGACCACGCGGGGATTCGCTGACCTCAGTACTGTCCCATTTTCAGGTGAACCTCCTCAAGAAGTTCATCATACCCATCCCTCCCCTCCCCTTTCCACTCATTATGCCTGACTCGAGAGCGAAATGAGCTCAAAACAGCATGCGATTTGCATTACGAATGAACGCGCTCCGACAGCCAGGTGATCATCGCACTGATGTCGTCGCATCGCAAATACTGCGTTACGCGCAGTTACGCAATTTCGTATGGACAGCTTGTTAGGTTTGAGACGGATTACGTGAATAGAGTTTACCACAATGGCATGGATAGCTTGGCTAATCAGAGAGCTGCTTTTTTGAGATGATTTTTTTATTTGAAACTTATCCTCAATAAACAAAAACGACTAATCCTTCCTTTGACAGATAAAATTCAACTTCTACCTCAATCGTGCCTCATTGCGATTATTCTAAAAGTATTGCCGTCAGGTACTCCAACTTTGAGTGTCATTTTGAAAGTACTCAATGTTAGATGTCGTATCACTCTTCACCATCAAGTCTTCGCAAAATGTTTGCTAACAAGAATAACCGCACTGATATTTCTACAAGTCGTTCTGTCACCATCCCTGCAAAAAAACGTCTGCAACAGCTACTCCTCGGGGAGGTGGGGGGGGGGGACAGAATGGAACTCGTTCTAGGGGTCGACCAGTTTCTCATCTTTTTTAGGAGCACAAATGTAAAAGCAACATTCTTATAATCAAAACAATTTCTACTCGTGAAACAAACGATGATCTTCTGTATCACCTGATTTGTTAGATGAGCAAATTTTGTTTTGAATGTAACTGACCTCTAAGTTTACTGAGCAAGAAAAAAGTTATTTTGAGTGTTTGATCCAGAAACCCTTTTTTCTGCCAAACAAGAAACAAGTTGCATATATTATGCTTTGACATTCGTTGTTCATTTTACGACATTTTACAATTTACCATAGTTTGGGATAATTCTCGTAATACAAAATTCTCGTTGACACACAATTCTGCACCCACGACCTTTCTATAGCAAAGGTGACCGTGTCTCCACAAGCCATTGCCGGGTCATCTAAGGCGAATAGTCGGCCGGCCAAACCTCCGGCATTCCCATCGACATGCCAGCCGATGTAGTTCTCACAGCGCTTACTCTTTGGGCTGGCTGTCGGTGCCGCTGTTTTCCACTTTCCCCCTTCCCCCCCCCCCCCTTCGCATACACGTACCCATGCAGTCGGGACAGGGTTGTCATACCTGAGAGATAATCCTCAGCCGCACACACACTCGAGGTGCGACAGTGGCGATGCCGCCGCCACCGCTGCTCACTGGCCTGCCCTGCTCCTCATTTCCATAATCTCGTGAGAGAGAAGCGCACTTTTATGGGATTCGCAGCGGTTCATTGAGTGTCAACGTGGTTTTCTTCACTTCTTGGCTGTGGGGGAAATTTGCTTGTGTGCGGCTCTCTGCAGCTGCATACAACGAGGGGGGTTCCTAGCCGAATGGATGCAGGATGGGATAGCAGGAGTAAGGAAAGGATTGAGAGGGATGCTTATTCTGTCCAACAATGATAGTGAAAGCATCAAATTATGGTAGGATATTCAGAAGGGTCTATTTGTAGCATTTACAAATTTCAAATATTTCAAATATAAGTAACTCCCAGGGTGCCGCAAAAAAATTACAGATTTTGGCCGTTGCTTTCTTCGGCTAAGCAAAACTTGTTTCAGAGTGATTCAAGGAAGGTGTTACCAAATTAGAACTAAAAAATTATTATAATTACCGTTAGAGGAGAATTTTCAGCAGAATGGCTGCAGGAAGGAATGAAAATGTGGGAAGGAAAAGTTGATTGGGAAAATCGCTTATTCAAGAATCGTGAAGTCGCACTTCATGATGAACTAATTTCAGAGAATTATTGTAGCGCCTAAACTTCTTGAGTTTTCCGTTTTCTAATCGTTTGAGTTCCAAAGTTTCGCGGAGGAATGTCTCATGGACAAAAGTTACGAAATGTAACTGTGCTGATTCTGATCTCTAAACTCCATTGATTTTTCCCAGCGCATCTCTGTTATAAGTAGCCATTTTGACAATAAAAATTGCAAAAATTTTGATAGGAATAACCTGGGAAGTTCCATGCTTAGGATTTTGAATATTCCTGCGCTTGGAACTCTGTAGTCTATTGTACCTTCCCTTTTGGAATGACCGTTTCCACCATTCCATAATTTATAGCTCTAGCAGTGTGGGGCTCTCAAAACTTCATGTGAGGGCTAGAGACAAAAAATTTTATGGTAAATAGCATATTGCAAATTGTAACAATTACCTGCATAACTTCAATACTCATGTAGCAGACACTTTCAGGAGTTTCGGGCTTCTCTCTCTTCCTTCTCTCTCCCCCCCCCCTCTTTCTATGCCCATTCCTTTTTAATCCACCACCAAGCTCTAGGTAGTGAACTGGTTCTTCACCGTAGCTGGATGACAAGTGTTGTTACGCCTGCGCTACAGTTTCCCCAAAAATTATTAGCGATCGATAATATGCGATCGAAAACAGAAACTCCCACGTAGAACATTTGCATATTGTGCGTCTCCGTTGCAAAAAAGCATCACACCATATACGTGGCCATGGTGAGTCAGCAGAAAAACCGAAGCCTTGGGGCATGCTTTTAACAAGAAGAATGAAAATTGAAGCCAAAAAACAACAAGTTAGAATATCTTAATAATAATTTAGCAAATCATGATGCAGCCAAGTTCAGTTCTATTTATCAGGCTGAATACAGTATCCAAATAAGGCAAACAAACGAAGAGGTGAGCAGTCTATCCAGCGCATCTGTCAGCAGAGCTGCCCAAGCTAATTACGGCCGCTCGTCACATTATGGATGCCAATACCTGACTGGGAATTATTTGCTTCTGATTAAGAGAGGCAAAGCATTTTGCCATTTCAGTTGCGAATGAATGTAAAAAAGATTCTTGACTACTAACACAGAGCTATGATCAAGCATTTCGAATTTCGCATGCATTTTGAATTACGAAATTTTTATCTCTATGTTACTACTGTTGCCTTGATTTCTGATCGATGAATTTTTCATTTTTAGACCTCCCACGTTCGTTTGCACGCAGTTCATGTTGAGGCCACCTGAATAACTTTTTTAATCAAGGTACATTAACAAGTTGAAGGCTAATATCATGGTCTATACGATATTTTACAAGAACAGGATACTTGGCGCGTGGCCATTTATAATGAGAGATATCGATAGATGCGTCTTTGAGGTTGGTCCGAAAACTTCAGTTTTCTTCCATTGGTCCGAAAACTTCAGTTTTCTTCCATATCTGGCTGCAGTTACGATTATTTTTGTTTGAGTAAACTGAAGCATCGTCATGAAGGCTCAAATTCATCTATGCAGAATTCTCTGGCTTTTTCGACTGATAAATTTGGACTTATAAGTAGCCTAAGTACAGTACAGTAAGTACTTAGTCTATGTACAATAGATCTCTGCCCAAGAATTTTGTTCCATAGCATCAAACAGTAAATTGGAACATTACTAATGACCTCGACTATCCAAAAAAGCATTTTTCCTTGAAAAGTTCTATAACTTCTTGCAGAAGATCGCTTCGCAAATAGGGAGATCAAATTTGGAATCATTTCGAATTGCGTTTTGCGGTGTACATCCCTCGAATGACCACGGTCACCAAGTATCCTTCCCTCGTTAGGACTAAAAACAAGTCTCAGCGTCACGAAACCTTGATTTCTGCTTTTGCGTTCAACATCAAATCTCTCTTTAATTATTTGGTCTAGAAAAACGAAAATTTAGCTCAATTTATAGGGAATCATGTCTAAAAAGAGTAACTAAAATATTTCAGATCCGAATGTATAACGTATAATGTATAATGTAATGCCATATAAGTTGCGTTATGAGCTTGCGGTTGGAAATACTGTATGCATAAGACTGCAACAGATTTAAAGCAAGAGAAACTTTTTTTTCGAGCAGTATTTCACAATAAAAATTGATCTCATGTAACATACACAATTTCACAATTTGCTTGAACGTATTTGCGTCATGTTACGACGTTTGTGACTTTTATGCTAAATATTTGCTTCAGCTGTCCTTCAAAAGCTAACTTGAACGAACTAAAAGATAATATCGGTAGAAACTCGCTATTTCTTTCTGTGATGCATTTTGGTTAGCGTTTATGTTCTCAAAATTGTTAAATTGAATAAGATCGTCCGCAATGTTTGAGAATTTTTTTATGATCTTTTTATGATCTTTGTCCCCACCAAACATTATGGATTACATTTCAATGTTGAGAAAAAAATTCTCGCAAGCATACGAAGATTTGTAAACTTCTGCTAGAGTTATATATAATTATGGATTTAGTGAAATTCGTGAACCGTTCTAAAAAAAATTCATTCTAGAACCAAAATGTTATGTTTATCAAACTCTAAGTGGATAGGGATTTGCCAAGCTGTTCCTTTAATAGGCAGTTGACACGATGCCAAATCTCGGAGCATTTAGAGTGGTTGCTGGCTGTCTCTTCATAGTCTGCTCAATATAATTATGATGTGCAGTGCTCGGTGACAGATGGGCGTGTGGATTACTGTAAAAGATCAACAAATGGGGGGGGGTGAAGATGCGGGATGAAGAGCAGGGACAACATTTATTGGTTGTCAAAACATTTGCCAAGAGTGGGTGAAATCTGTAAAAAAATACTAAACGGTGGAAAAACAATCCGAACAACATTCGATAATGAGATTTGGAAGGGCAGATGTAAAAAATCAGATTTGTAAAGATAGAAACCTTGGATTTTGAGTCTTCTTACATTATGACAAGAACTCAGACTAAAACATGGGAAAATATTTGAGGTAAAAATGATGCAAACTCAACAGAACGAGATAAACTTGAATAAGGAATTTTTCCAAAGAGTAGAAGGTTATCTCATGGAATGGGGAATGACAGACAGAAAGCTAGCAAAGTTTTTGAGAGTGAACGTGAAGAGGTCAACATCAGCACAACGATGCTTCTAACGTCTCGCGTAATCCGAAGCCATGAGGGTAATTTCCGACTGAAAAAGGAGTATCGTGTTCATCCAATCTGCCACCATTTCGTACAATCAGATTAGTCCTTGTCATCAGTAGAACGTTTCGAATTGCGTTGGTTCAGATCTTGTAGAGGAAAAAATTCTTATGTTTTCGTGTAAACCAAACATAGAGAGGAACTCTATGAAACTCACTCAGGGCCTAAAACCCCAAAACCCCATGTACAAATAGAAGTATAACAGTCCAGATATTAGACAATCTAGAAACAAACAAAGATAAAAACATCTTGTTGAGTAAAGAACTTTTTTGGATCAAATTACTCAACACTGCATACCCTTTTGGGTTTAATGACAATATCAAAGGATACGGAAATATATCCGATATTGATAACCCTCTCTTACAAAAAGAAACACATCCATACTATAGTTTAAAAATAACAAAAGACAGAATACGCAGCCAGTATAGACATAAAAATAAAAACAAAGAAACATTAGATACATTCTTAGAAAAAATCAACAATAAAAATGCACAACAAGACTTATTCCGATACATTCATTCATTGAAAAAATGTTTTTTGAAACAGGTAATTACAGCATGTTTTGATCCCACATTTTCGAACAAAATTGAACAAAATATAAAGACAACTATTTTAAGCATACTTTGCAAATTTTTGTTCAATGAAGTCAAAAAAGAAAATCACAACATTAATTGTGTCAATGTCAATGTTGAATACATTCACAGTATATTAGACGAAGTCAATCTGAATAAAATCATCAATAACAGTTATATAAAAAACATTCTCAAAAATAACAATAACAATTACAATCCCTGCAGACTTGTATACAAATACAAAAATCCATTTTCTCAAACAATTTTTAATTATAACTCCATTCTTGCTGAACTTAATTTAGATAGAATAGACCAAATTCTAACCCAGGAATGCAAATGCAAAGAGCAAGAAATGAAAAAATATGTTGACAGTAACCATGGACACATAGTTACCGGAAATTTGGAAATAATCAAAGACAAACAGTTAAAATCTATAATGAGTAAAGGTACCAAATACCGATTACACAGCAACATCAATAAAAAAGAAATGATAGATTGGATTAACTCAACAGTTGAACTCATTATGAATAGTTACATCAAAAAATACAAAATTAAAAATGAAGAATTCAAAAATATAAAAACTTTTCTTCTAAAAAAATTCAAACACAGATTCAAACCACTTCTTTATAAAAGAAAACTGAATAATAAACAATACCTAAACGAACAAAATTACAACTTTGAAAATAAATATATCAAAAACTTTAAAAAGCATTTCGTAATTTGTCCGTTAGATAAAGCAAATAATAATTTTGGTATAATTTGCATAAAGCTATACATCCAAACCATAATGAAAGAATTAGGTATCGCTTATAACAACAAAAAAATAATATTTGATGCAAACGAAACTTATAACCTATGCAAAGAAAATGCCAATGATATAATAGAAAAACACATAAAATTTTGCGATAGCAACAAATTACCATCACAAAATATAAGTAACATTCCATTAATATACTGTCTACCAAAACTCCATAAAAACCCTATCAAATTTAGATTCATTACTGGAGCTACGCATAGTAGCATTAAACCACTAGCTTTAGAATTAAGGTATCTCTTTCAATACATCAAAACACATTTTAAAAACTATGTACAAACTATAAAAAACAAAAAATATTCTTATAATTATTGGTCTATAGACAATATCGATATCAGTAACAAACTATCGAATATCAACATGAACAACATGCAAATATATTCAGCTGATTTTACTAATATGTTTACAAGTCTACCACATAGCATAATAAAAACAAATCTTAAAGAACTTCTTTCACTATGCTTCAAAAATGCAAACAAAAAATACTTAACGTATAATGGTTTTAATAAAATATATTATACCGATACTATAAACACAAATTCAAAAAATAGGTACTACACTATTGCTGATTTATTATATTACATAGATTATATCCTTGACAACAGTTTTTGTAGATTTAGTACGTACATCCTAAAACAAAAAGTTGGTGTACCACAGGGAGGTAATTTTAGTTCTTTAATGGCAGATCTCACGTTATTTTGGTATGAATATAAATACTTGATTCAGAAAACCAATTACAATAATCACTTTTATGTATTCCGATATATGGACGATTTATTAATCATACATAACAGCACAGAAACTGAAGTTCATAATACAATCATCAACGTATATGAAAACAAACTAGATTTAGATACTACACACGAGGATAAATTCAACTGTAATTATCTCGACTTAAACATTACAATTGTTAATGACAAGATAGTGACCAAAATGTATAATAAGACAGATAGTTTTCATTTTCAAGTAAAAAAATATATACACATGACTTCTAATGTTTCCATCCATATCAAAAAAGCTATAGTTTACACAGAAACTTTAAGAATTGCACGCACCTATTTTAGTGATTTTGTTGAGAAAGTGTTACAACTGAGAAACATACTTATCTTACATACTCTAATGGTTACGATGAAAACATAATTCTTTCAAATATTTTCAAATGTCTACATAAAAATAAGTTCATACTATATAAATATGAATTTCACAATTACAATAAAACTAAAAATCTATTTCACATTCTACATCAAAAAAATACATTAGGATCAAAGTAATATCTAATGCCTTGAACCAGTATTTGTCAAAATACATAAATATTTCATCTCACTTTATATTTCTAACCAATAATCGTTCGTTCTTATTACCATAAGTGACTATTATATAAGAAACATAACGAACAGCCGACTTGATCATTGATTCCATTATAAATGAATCAATATTATGACAAAAAATTTACTTACAAAAATACACAAATATGTCTCACTTAATACTCAAAAGATTTCTATTCACGGCGGCTATTCAGACTATTATATTATTTATCTATACACAATATACGATAAGATCATCAATATGTAAGTTAAATTTGATCGTTTAAGTTTAACATTTAGCAAAAATTTTGATATATAATAGAACAGGTTCACGGGCTCTCCTTCCTTACTGAGGAGTTCCGGGGAGAGCCCGGAGTTCCTGTACTCCGTCTAAGGGCAGGAACGAAACGGAGTTAAAACTTACATACAGAATTTACATATAAAATGGTTTCTAGTTTATAAGTAACACACTTTGTGTATAACCATCTCTATTTTTATCACTATTACACATTTAAAAAATTGAATGGTGATAAGAAGTTGATTTAGTGCCACTTTTTTCAACCGATATACATAATCGTCTTTTCCAAAGTGAAAGATAGGGGAAGAGAGATACAACGTTCGCATAGTGAGATACAAATGCGCAACAGCTTTTACTCTCCATTTTCTGACATGACTCATACTAAACCCTAGGATATAAAGCTGCATGTACA
Source organism: Cylicocyclus nassatus (assembly GCA_958299035.1). Lineage (NCBI taxonomy): Eukaryota > Metazoa > Nematoda > Chromadorea > Rhabditida > Strongylidae > Cylicocyclus > Cylicocyclus nassatus. The sequence goes on along the minus strand of CATQJL010000112.1, from coordinate 44,124,740 downwards.
TAATTTTTCTGTATTGCGATTTTCTTCTCTCGGTCTAACTCGTTTTGCTTCAGTTCAAAGACATAAGGTTTATTTATGAAATAGTGGCAAGTTTCTACAGCGGTCTTTACGCCCACAGGAGCGTAATACTCTCATACAAGAAGGCTTCACACCTCAACGCTAGCTCAGTCACTTCCAGAGTCTGATTACTATCATACCTGAGCAAAAAAACCATTCGAGTAGAGATTAAAACCAAGAAAATGCGGTTGCCGGAAGGTGCGTGCGTGTCGCGCGGTCGAGTCATCGTCACGATTTTTCGAATGCCCTATACATTATCAACTATGGCATGCGTGTTATCATTGCTATAATCTCAAAATTCTTAATTTGTCTGCGGGGCAATAAAATCTTGTACATATTCGCAATTACCTATTCTAATAGTCAAGGTTTGACAATTTTACTAATATTCAAGGCATATTTTCATTCTCTCTCGAGCAGCTATGTTTGGAACCAATTTTCTGCCGGGCCTCAAAAATTCTCAACATCATCTTACCTTTTGGTTCAAAATTCTTGAAATACATTTGATAACCGGCACGCAGAGCAAAGAATTTGCAATTCATTGCTTTTCGACATCTCTCCAGCTCTCTTCTCAATTTTTTGTATGAATTTCTGCAAACAGTGCATTTTCCTGATGGCGTGTTGCATGTTTGCACCAAAAAAATGTGAACAAAATAACGAAGTTTTTGTAAACAACAAGTACAAATTTCACAAAGTATAAGGGCGATCACAGCTTTAATATGAAAGCTTTGACTGCTCAGGTATATCCGTACGCAGTGTCTGAAATCCATCAAAAAACATGAAACTACGTAAGTTAGACACCATAAAATCAATGAGTGGAAGCTTCAAAAATATTTGAGCGATTGTTATTTTTTCGACGGACGTGGTTTTTCCGCCGTTTAGATATTTTTGAAGCTTTGAAAAGAATTTCTCAAATTGCCGCCGCGTTATATCAAGTTGTCTCAAAAGCAAAATCCTTTTTTAATAACTTAAGCTGTTCTTGCTTTAGTACACTTGGGGTATCATTCGATAGAGCAGAGCAAGCTTTACAAAATGGCCACTAAGGGTCCGCCTAAACTGCATTCCATATAAAGGTTGAAGCCAAAATCGAAAAAAATTTTGTCACCTGAAAGTTGGATTTCCGCAAGGAAGAACCTACGGACCTCAACTTGGTCATTATACAGTAGGTACATAGTAGTACTTAAATATGCCTTTACTGAATTTTTTACGCACATAGGAAGCGAGAAAAAAACGATTCAGAAATGGCAAACTCCGCTCCCAGCCTGCCCACATATGTCATTGTAAACTACAAGCCTTCCTAGGTATAATCAATCTCAAAACTTCAGCTCTGTATGTGCTCTCATGATTGAGAAATACTTCTACATGAAAAACCCGAAAGAAGTGGCATTCTGGCATTTTAGGACCATCTTTGTTTCTCAATTTTGAACCCCTGAAAAAATCCGCCAAATACATTTTTGGGTACTACTATGTGTCGATTATATAAAGATCAAGTTTGAAGTTTTTTCTGAAAGGAAATCCGATTTTTATGGTAGCTGAAAAATTCTGTTATTTGGCTCCAAATTTTGCTTGGATTACAATTTGAGTGGATCCTTGGTGATCTTATTGTAGGGCTCGCTCAGCTCTTTTGAATGGTTCCCTAAGCTTGTCAGGAAAACAAAAACACTCAGTTCTGAAAATGGAGTTTACTTTTGGGACAACCTAATAGTTGCCCGCCGAATGTAACTTACTGAGTGCAGCCTCGCAGTACTACTTCATCCGCGTGCGCAGAAAAAGATACCCGAGTAATTTTGTCAAATAAGCTGGAGTGTAAGCGTAGTATTAAAGCAGGAATAATACTATCAATTGAAGGATAGTTTCATTTTGCTACTATTTCTGCATTGAGACACAAACACAAAATATTAAGCAGACAGCATTTACCAGCGAACTAGTCGACCAGCTGAAATCTGACAAAAAACGTTTTGCTGGCAGAAATGATTTAATTATTGGGAATGTCATTTTACTCATCCTTGAAATTTTTCTTGCATCAAGTAGTCAGATATTCTGAGCATAGCCTGTGCAGCAAATGTAGCACAAGTGGTGTGATTCATTTCCTGCTTACATTGTACGATTCACATCATCAGTATACACTAGGGTGATCCTAAACTATGCTTGCTCCCAGAGATGGAATACCGTATAGGCTGATTTTCTTGTCATTGAGAGGAATACCGGGGAAAAGTTGATCATTATTTGGACTTCCAAAGTAACAGGAAAACCGAGGCTCTTTTTTCCTTCTATGGTTAATACTCATAAACATATCGAGCGCAGAGTTCACCTTACAGGGAAGAAAGGAAAGATCCTTTTTTTTTCACTTTTCAGACTCTGAAGAGGGCGAGTTTTGCCGAAATGTCAGTCTGTATATTGTGGAATAAATATCTGTACCAAAAGAAAGATTTTGGCTATTTTGACAGTGATTCCACATTGTGATGAAGACAATTCTAGTTCGTGAAATTTTCCACGACTGAGATGTTTTCGCGTACTCAGTCAGCTAGGAAAAATACCATTGCCGTGTATAATTTTTATTACTGGAAAGGATAAATGTCAGAAATTTCTGAGAGCTCTTCCAATGGATAAGGGTCATGTGAGGAAGCTACAGTTTCAACAGAATTGCTTGCGTTTCTCACAGTCAATTGACATGAATTTCTGTCGAGAATGATGGCTTCCGGCAAAGGAACTTTCGCCTCAGCATCTTCCCTTCTTTTCTTTTGTCGCCTGTTGCAGAACCAAATACGGACTACCTGCAATCCATTTTTGCTCAAAAGCTTAAGACTACCGTTGCACTCAGTGCATGCGTACTCTTTACCAGATGTTGTACCTGATAACTGAGATTCAACTCATGCGCAAGCTTCATCAGTATTTCTTGATCGGGTAAGGGATTCGCAGCAAAATGACCTTCCAGGTAAGTTTTCACTGCATCCTATTTGACATTTTTATAATTTACGCAGTCTTGATTGTGGGATACCTCGAAGAACGTCCTTCGCTTTCTCATTTTCTTCTTGTTGGAGCTCGGTTCGTTGCTATTTGAAGAGCTCACGTATGAGCTATCAACTTTTTTCAGCCATGATTCAAGAGCGTATCTTAGCTCACACATTTTCTGCAACTTCTCAAAAAATAAGTAAATCCGGCAGGACATCTATAGAACGTCAGCCGATATCATTTGAGATAACAGCTCTACAAGTGTAGGTTGTTTCAATAGAAGTTTTATGGCGAAAATATCGCGCGAAATGCAAACAAACGGACGACTTCGCAACATTCAAAACGACTCGTTGCCTCCTCCAACAAATCCAAACACGGAACCGCGTCCAAGTGAAAATAAGCAAAGTAGAAAAAAAGCTCTGCAAGCGCCACCTTCGTCTGATGCCCGTTCAAGGTGTGCTTAACACAAAGAAGGGAGCTTCATGATGTACGGACCTAGACTAGAGGAGCGTCGGCATCTGGATTTCGAAGGCTTTCTACTCGCTTCCTCTCCGCACTTGGGCGATACCGTTGCCCAAACGTCTACATAGTCTTGACTGCTTCAAAAACCCAGAGACCCAACTCCGCCCGGACACCGTCTTTGAGCTTGAAGGCAGCGGCTCAGCAGAATGACAACTTTGGGATATTCATTGTTCTTGACTCCCCTGGATGAGCTGAGTCTGGATCTGTGCTTTATAGCTTTCAAAAATAACATTTCGCTTTCCCGAACATGAAAAGTGGTGTTTGGGCGGATCGCGAAAGTGGCTGCTGAAGCCAATAAACCAATTGCAGCCGAGATGAGTACGGTGTCTCCACTCATGAGCCAAGCGCTCTAGAGGGCAGGCTTACGCCGTCCGCCCAGATAGCCTTTTCACGTCTGGAAAACGGGTTATTGATATCTTTTGAAGCTGCAAAGCACATCTTGGACTTATCTTGTCCAGAGGTCCGAGAATGATGAATATCCCAAAATTGTCATTCTGTCGAGCCGCTGCCTTTAAGGCATCCGGACAAGGTGAGGGTTTCAAGATCTCATGCCATGCGAAAGTGGGTTCCCTCGCACGTGTCGCGCAACTACGAGGTCATAAAGTTTAACCAGAACCACAAAATACAGTCGAAAATTTGGGGAAGTTACGCCCTGAGGGCGAGCCTTCCATCTGATTGAATTGCTCTGTGGCGGAGTACGCATGCCGCTGCAGTCAAAGTCGTAGGATCCTGAAGCGTCTACGTCTCTGCCTTGGCTGATCTAACGAATTCCAAATTGTAAGGCTTTGAAAAGAGCATGCTCTCGCCGCTTTCGCGCTCTCTGACGGTTTCGGTTTTGGATAAACCCAGGTAAGCGAAGTTGCTAGAAATCAAATTCTTGCCCGGACACTGTCTTTAACAAGTCCTTGCAAATGATGAAAGGAGCATCGAACACGGTAGACGGTGTTATAGCGATTGCTTCGATGGGCACAATACCATTGATTGCTCCTTGTTTTGAAAGTAAAACAAACCAGTGCGTCACTTCTGCTTCGTAGAGTTCGCACTGGTTCTACTAACCATATGCTTTCCTCGTGCTCGCGTAGTAATGACTTTGGAACTCAGGCAGGCGCTATACTCCTCGAGGAGTATAGCATGGCGACGATCGATATGCATCAAATACGTGTAAAACCGGCGATTTTTGTCGCCGATATTGGTGATCGCCAGTCGTAACGACCGGCGATCGCCCATCGTAGCGACTTGCAATCGCCAGTCGCCAGTGTTGGCGACTACACATTAAATGTGTATCGATTGGACGTGCGATAACTTGTTGGCGATCGATACGCATAGAAAACACAGTCGCCAGTAGTGGCGACTGGCGATCGCCAGTCGTTACGATGGGCGATCGCCCGTTGCCATGCTATACTCCTCGAGGAGTATAGCGCCTGCCTCACCGCGCAATACTAACCATCACGAACGGACTGTAAACAACTACTTATTCCAAAAGTTGCCCCATGTAAAATCGGTGACTTTGGGAGAAACAAACGTTTTTGCAGGTGAACAAATTCGGATTTGAATCACTTCCCTGATTTATTTTGGCTTGGAATTCGCCGTGAGGACGATAGCCACCGTAAGCTAGACCTCCTAGCAAATATCCTCTCATTTTCTTGAATGAAATCATGACAAATCGACAGTCTACGCGATCATTGCTTTTTGGCCCATTTTGGAAAAAATTGTAAGTTTTGGTGATTTTTTGAGCTTAAGCCGATGGCTTGCGGGTATACATGTCAGCATAGGTGCGATAGTATGAGAATTTGCTCACCCCCTCTTCACCCCTGAACCGGGACCAAGGTGACTCCCTTCACCAAAAGCCGAGAAAAAAGTCAACAGTGAGGTAAGGAAGCAAAGGAGATATTTGTACGGGAACTGTTTGTGTATCGGGAAGGAGGAAGAAGATTTACAGGGATTCACGATCTTCAGAAGGAAAAAATAGTAGCTTCTGTAGTTGCACAGCAACGTCAGCGAGGAAAGTTTCGTGGAACAATGTTCCCCTCTGGTTTCGGGGAATGAGTAGTTTGAGATTCCATCATAAAGGTGCCTAGTGATTTCTGGACACTTACGAATTTTTAACATAAAAAAAATCATAAATTTTGTAGATGAATAGCTGGTACAAGGAAATAGCCATCATCGGAGCCGCTTCGTTCTCCGCTTTCATTTATTCAAAAAAGTGCTTGGGTGAAGGGTGTGCCTAGTGATTTTTAAAGATATTTGAGTTTTTGACATTAAAAAATTCATAACTTTTGTAGATGAATATCTTGTACGCCGAAATAGACACCATTAGAACCGACTCGTCCTCCGCTTTCGGAAGATATATACTTTGCCTGGGGTCTGCTAAAAAGTGCCGGGTGAAGGGTTGATGAGACCTTTATAATGGGAGCGCTCAAGTAGACGTCTTTTCACAATGGTAAAAAAGCCTCCACTTGAGCACTCCCATTATAAAAGTCTCACCCACCCTTCACCCGGCACTTTTTAAACGGACCCCAGGAAAGTATATATTTTCTGAAAGCGGAGGACGAGTCGGTTCCAATGGTGACTATTTCGGCATACAAGATGTTCATCTACAATAGTTATGAATTCTTCTATGCTAAAAACTCGAAAATATCCAGAAATCACTACCCACAAGCTTCGCCAGGCACTTTTTTGAAATGACTCCAGATAAACTCTCCCAGACAAACTATATAATTCCTGAAAGCGGAAGAAAAGTTGGTTCTGGAATTAATTTCTTTGCTGACGATGCTGTTCATCTAAAGCAGTTATGAATTTTTTCTTTCAAAAATTTGTGAATGCTCAAAAATTGTCTACCTCATTCCCGAAACAGATGTTCTTGCGTACACATCTTCCACTCTTGGGCATTTTCGAAAACAGACAGTTTTTGTAGGTCAGTCCTGCTTCAGTCTTCACAAAAAGACAGCAAATGATTGTAGTGTATTGAACATGATAAAATGTTGATTAGGGAGAATGATGAGAGAACACCATCACTCCCCTCCCCCTGAGAGACGGTCAAGAGGCGCTATTTCTTCGGCTGTCACCAACTTAGAACTCTAGTTTAGTGCTATGCGAGTCTTTAAAAATTACCAGATAAAGTGCATTAGCTCACTATCTATCTGAGGTAACCACTTGCTGAGTTTCATGATTTTTGCTATAAATCGGACTGAAATGTTTACGAATTTGCTCTGAAATGCATTTTCATGAGGTTTTGACCTTCAAAATTGTTGTTTTGAAATTCTTCTAGAGTATCAAGATTAAACAGCTCTGCAACTATCTAATATATCTTCTTCCAAATTTCATATACTTTTAGAAAGTTGTAGAACACTTATTATGTGCTATTTGGTGCCCAGCTGGCAATAGAAATCGCGCCTCTTGACACACATCCCCTCCCCCTCCCCCCCCTCCCCCTTCGGTCAACATTTTACAATTTCTTTATTAAATGAAACACCCTTCACCCTGGAGGGGCTACGACCACTGTGACTGACTCGCTTCACCCTGGAGGAGTCACTCTCACCTTATCACACCTATGCATGTCAGATATACTCGCGATTTTGTAAAAAGCCAAAATACGGCCCCCGTTTTGCGGACCAATGCCACACACAGAACGGACGGTCTTAGCGCGGAACACTTTATTATAAGTCATGATAGGCTTGTTTTTGGAAGTTCAATATCATGTTTAGAACGAGTGAAATATTGACACGTAGCGAACGTAGAGATACAAGTTCCATATTTTCTTGCTTCTAATTTCGAACGAGATTACTGTGTATGGAGGGTCCAGTGTAGGTAAGAAGCTCTCTTTGGCAGTATTCGGCCTCCATACTAAAAACTCTTTCTTTGGATTTCCGATCCCAGAGCCGACTTCAAAATTGTTTCGTAAAATTTTGCAGGTTAAAAGGCGAATTCGGTCTCCACAAACACTGTTTGCTCGGCCCGCCCGTAACTTCGTCCATCATTCTATCCAAAGCAGAAAGGGCATGCACAAATTTTTTCAACGATTTTGGCAAATCTTTGGTTCATTCCGAGTTTTACTCCAGTTTTATGGTTGCGTTGTTCTGGTTTTGAATGGGAAAATTTGGAAAGATGGTATGCTTTGGGGGAGCAAGAGTTCTGCACAGGGATTGTAATCAATGAGCATTACAACCTACGGCTTGTCTTACCTTCAAGCACAATAAACCATTTTCAAACCGGGATATAGTTGTCTGCGAGTATCTCAGATTTGCTGGTAACGCTTCAGAGACATCGGTTTGACTGAAGCTGCAAATGGTGCCAGGACTCAGGATAGTGGCGGCTTCTAGGCAAGATAAATTACCCGAGCTGAATTCTCCGTGTTCTGAAGTTTTTCCTAAAAATTTCCATTTCTTTCACCAAATGAGGAGAAATTTGCAGTGACGTCATACAACTTGATACTGTTGTTTATTGAATTTGGTTTTATATACTATGAAATAGCGTTCAATTCTTCAGTCATAGTTCATCAAGTAAGCTGTAACAGTAATTGTTTTTAAAACAAAACTTTCACTCACTAATACTATGCGGATGAACTTCGTGAACCAGTTGCCCACTCGAAATGGATGTCGAGAATGATTTACATTTGACAAATGATAATTTCATTCCGAAGTACTCGCTGTGGTTAGTACAGGTTCAACGAAGCATGATTTGGTTCACTCCTTCTTCTATGTTCAAGATCCCACCGAATAATAATCATATTGGGTAAGTGGCGCTCGAGAAGAATTTCAAAGAGTGTGGGTGTGGCGTCAATCATGCCCTCTAAAAAAATTTCTGGCAGCTTCGGAACTATTTAGCATGCTTATAGCCCCGATGTTTGAAAAAAAGCGCACTCGACTTTATTTTAATTACTTACAAGTAAAATCAAGACAGTTACAATTTATTGATTTCGCATTAGTCGACTTTTCTAGTAAGGGAAGCTTGTTTATTCGAAGTGGCCTTTCTAAATGAGATGTATACCATATTAAAGGGCATAAAACACTGTTCCAAGCCTCCTTCCTTATCTGCGGAACGTTAATGGACGAGGAGTTATGAGCGTTTTTTGAAGCCAAAAATTGAATGTGCATTTTGGATAAAATGAGTTACTAAAATCTCACTAGCCCTCAAATGATGCAACCAAGTGTGATATGTTTTTTTTAATTTAGAGTATTTTTTGAATGAAGTGTCTAATGATTATCACTGCTCCATTGAAGAGCTAGAAAAAGTATTACGGCTATTTTGTCCTACTTGCATATTCAATTTTTTGCTCCAACAAGCGCTTGTAACTTCTCGTCCTTAGCGCTCTGCAGATAAGGAAGGCAGATTTGGAATTAGCTTGGTATGCACTTCAGTATGGTATACACTCATCTAAAAAGGCCACTTCGACTGAACATGCATTCCTTGTTAGTTACCGTGGGGATATGGTACATATCTATGTCAAAAGTCGAGTTCACTCAAAACTTCACTTCGGGGACTTTTCCAGCATGCTAAATCACCATAAAAACCCCACTGGACAAAGCTTGGAGCAAAAATAGGAGGATTTTGACTCATCCATCGTTACTGAAGGGGTGTAATTTTCGTTGTAGACTAATGTATTCGTATTATTGACTTTTACATTAATTTTTATTTACGGTGTGGTTTTAACCTCAAAATGCGCTACATGCTGTCAATATGGTGTTCGTGAGCAGCAGATATTCAAGGTAACGTAGCCCCCAAGCAAAGTGCGAAACCCGCGCTTTTCTCATCTTGGGCTTCTTCAAGACTTGGGCACACCTAATAGGGTCCAACCGCTGCACGACCCAAATATTCACAACACAGTCGTAAGCACATCTCAAATATACAGGAAATGAAGCATTTCATGGGTCGACGGTCGTTAACGAGCTTTTTGTAGGCCACGGGATTGCAACCGCGTAAGTGTGAAATTACGATATTACGATCGAAACGAGTATATATAGGTATAGTAAGTTTCAACCCGGTATAGGCGGAAACTGAACTGGCGGGAGTCCGTTACGCAACGATTCGCGCCGCTTTGCAGTCTGCGTCTCTTCATGCTAGTCTAGGTATCTTGATGATCCATTGGGGTGCGGACGCGCTGCTCAACTTACGGATCGTTCAGACCGCGCACAAAGGCGCACAAAGGCGCCCAAAGGCGCATCTCGTCTCGTCTCGTTTAGGCTCGTTCCTACTGATCCCGAAGTCCGGGAACAGTTCTAGCACAACGCTCAGTTCGAGCACTGTGCTGGAACTGTTCCCGAACTTCGGAATCAGTATGAACGCGGGTGGAGGAACGAACACCTCAATAAGGCACCGCTTCCGCGGACTAGTGGTTCTAACACGATGCACAACAGTAGAACGAAAGGACCAGCAGCCCGCGCAGGCGGTGCCCAATTGAAGTGTTCGTTCCTCTACCCTATGAACGCAGCCTTATCTCGACACACACACACACGCCTTCGTGCGCCTTTGTGCGCCTTTGTGCGCTGTCTGAACGATCCCTTAATGTTTCGCACTCAAAATGACTATGGTTGAAGACCGTAATTCACTCCATGCTATTGGTCAGATCACTGAATTGACCAATAGCGAACGGATGAACTGGATAAGTCTGGCGCCTGCCTTAGCGCCATACCACTCCGCACTTTTCGTTTCGAGCAGCAGAGCCACTCGTCCATTTCAGATTGACAATGGATGAAGCCTGATTTCGCCACTTTCTTGCCTCTCGAGGGGATTTTCGGGATGAGCGTAATAAGCCCGCAAAACATGGAGGTATGCCGCAGAAATCCGACCAACTGAGTACATCTCCCGTAGCTGCGGCCAAGTTGTAGCAAATGACGATGAAAATTGTCGAGGTGAAGCACGCTTATTTTTGAAATGGTTGACGAACTGGATATCGCTCCATCGGAGCTGGGAACAAAAACCTAGTAAGTTTTTTTCAGGATTGCTTTTGAGTTGTTGATTGTTAGTAAAGTCTATGAAGAGCGCTCAGTGAGTTTAGTTGGGATTCAAGGTACGAGCAGGAGCTACATAATTTCGAGGAATGCGGTGATGAAGGCGAGATCTGGTTCGGAAGAAGCGCTGAAAAAAGGTTAGTGTTGAAATTTACTCAATTTTATCCTTTTAACTTTTCCATCTCAGTAGCTCCTTTAGGATAATTGATTTTGTGAAGGCAAATGTTTCAAGTGCTGCGAAGATTCTTGACTTGGGTTGTGGAAATGGCTCCGTATTGCGAAGGCTGGTATGATGTCCACATATTGCACGGATATCGTTTTGTGGTCTGAGGATTCCCACTGCTGAAGTGTGTTGCAGAGTCCAAGGACTGTAGAAATGTCAAAGTACGGTGAAAGCTGCTGTGGGGTCACATCCTACGCGAATTTCGTGCGGAGCGATGCCGCCACACGGCAATCAGTACATACTGCAAGAGCCAGCTTTATTGAACTTTTTGTGCGAAGGGGATTTGTCCTTCCCTCTTTTCGCATAGAAATGCGCCGCAGAAAGTGAGGAGCAGCGTGAAAATTTCTTCTGCAGGCCCTTCTGTCTGCATGAATTTTTGCTAGAGCCCTTTTGTGCCCCATGTTTTGTCGGCGTACTACATTTCCTATACCGACAAGTTGATCAGTGTAAAAATGGATTCATGTCTGTGTTCCGAGGTCATGTCCAAATTTATGCACTTTAGCGAAAACATGGTTATCTGAATCTGACGGGAGTGGACTACTGTCCGGCTGCCATCGAACTCGCTAATCGCATCGCGAAAGAAGAAGACCACGAAGTGGATATTAGTTTCAAGGCTAGTCGGTTAACAAGTCTAAGAACCGTCTTCCCAAAACTGAGATGTGTGGCTTTGTTGCGATGCAGTAATAGAGCTCCTGAGTAATTGACCTATTGACTCACCAACCTCAAATTTGCGTGGACAGTATTTTCAAGAAGTATCTGATTGTCTCATGTTGTTTCTCATTATCAACTTTACGAACATTTGTTTTGATTCTTGTACATTAAAGTTAGCGCTTTCCAATTACAGGTTCTGGATGTATTATCAACGTCGACGGATTCTCCTCTTGACTTATACGATGTTGTGCTTGATAAAGGCACATGGGATGCAATGAGTCTCAGTAATGATCGAAGTGGGTATCTCACATTTTCTCTGAAGAGATTCTTACAACGTTTTGCAGAGTCTCGACTTCTCACGTACAAAAGTTTTGTAACTAGATCGCTCTCTCCTTCTGGGCAGTTTGTGATTTTCTCGTGCAACTTCACAAAGTGAGTGCATCGATTCATGTAATAACTTATGTGGCTGTTTTGATTCAGTGTGGTTACACAACAGCAAGTTGTGAAATGTGATTTATCATATTCAGTTTATGTTGCTTTTGGGCAATTCAGGATTCAAAGTACATAGTAGCTTTTAGAGAAGAACTGCTTCAAATGTTCGAAGACGGCGGATGTATGAAGTTTCAAACAGAAATCCCAGCTGCGCACTCCATCACTTTTGGAGGGAGGCAAGGGGTAACATCTACTGGTGTAGTGTTCGAACTCAGCTAATAGAACGTCTTCTCCAAATCATTAAACTATTTATTTGCATCCACTAAGTTGACTTGTTTGATGTTACGGATGATTTGTTGATGAATTTTATCTCCATTTGCTTGAAAACATACTTTTTCATTTGTCGAAAAATGCCGAACACGGATGCGAGTAGAGTAGAGGCAAGCACCACCATCACAACTGAACGATAGGTGATCTAATTTGTTCAAATTCTATTGTTTTGTCTTCATCATTTTTTTGTTTGTTATTGAAGTGATCGTAGAAAAACTAACAAATACGGCCGATGTCGTCCGATCGTACTGGTAAAGTACTCATCCTTTCTAAGAATAATCTTTCATCGCATAGGCTTATCAAGTAGATCACAGAATATGTTAACGCCACTATTAGTACTATAGAGAGAATTTCCTGAAAGCAACGAATCTTGTGTTAAATTCAAAAAAATTAGCAAAGCTAAGTCACTTCGGATCCAATACGAGGTCTTTCCCATTCCTTCAATGCTTTCAACGTACGACCACTTCGGGCATATTTTTCTTGGCAAATTTCACACTGGTCTTTGTTGGACATAGCCACCCACCGAGAAAGACACCTCTCATGTATGTCACCCATCTAAATATCGAAGATAGCCGGAGTAGACACTGAATGTTTCTCACCGTTCCAGCACAAGCACAAGGTCGCACCATTTCACCACTTTCTGACTGGCAAATGCGACACGCCCTTCTTTCGAGTGACGATGAAGGCTCGCTTTCCGAAGCACATCTAAATGTTGAAGTATCTCTTTCCGAATTACATCTAAATGTTGAAGTATCTTGAGTCTGCAGAAAAATATCGGACGTCTGGAAGCTACTGGTTAGCTTATCACAGTAAGCTCAAAGCCACATTATAGGTTAGTAAAGGAAGGCCAGCTGGGCAAAAGATAGTGCTGAACATATGGGTGAAACATATAGAACATTTGAAGTTCAGGTTTTGTTATGGATGTATGAGTAAGAAACAAAGAAAATCTAAAGAAAAAAGAATCATGATTATTGAATTAACTGACCTTGTCTTTTGACTTATAATGGGCAAGGCAGTGCAAACTGTTCTATCAGAAGCGCAACGAGTGTCTGCAGTTGGTGAGTGCTGTGTTACCGAGCAGAGCATTGAAGGCGACATACGAGTGGACGCTAAACTTGAACAATTTTAGATAACAAGACGCCAAGAAAATATCTTTCTTTCAGTGCGTCCGCCCCCCCCCCCCCTTCGAGAATGGGTCGCGAAATTTTTGAAATTTACTTATAATAGTTATAAAAATGTGCAGGTGATTTGTTTATTCATGTAAATAATCAAAATGACTTTTAAAATTCCTTAAAAATCCAAACTGGCCTTGTAAAAGAGTTTTTTCGGGGCGTGGTCGCCAAGCCCCTTTTTGTAGATTTTAAGGGTTACGGGCCAAAAAAATTTTAAGAAGCACCCCAAAAAGTTTCTCGGAGTGCGTGACTAACGCCGAGCACCTTCATTTGGAAAAAAATTTTCGCCCCCCCCCCCCTCCCTGACGCCTGGGACCGCCACTGGTAGGACCCTTTTCTTCAACCACATCGGCGAAAGGAAGGCGCGGCTCCGTGACCTAATTAAGGCTAGAAGATGATCAGAGAGCATTCGTGAGGAAGGCGCAGACTGCGTCGCGGACGCGAGCAGTCGCCTCCTAGGTCATGAAGCTCCGCCTTTCAGCAGCCAGTGGGTTGAAGAAAGGATACGTGCGCATCCCTATCGTTCGCCCACAGGCGACGACGGCATAGTGCGAGCTTGCTTGCCATTGGATTACGGTTTGTGGTTCAGCTATTACTGGACACGCATACTGAGCAAAGGTTACCTTCACGTAAAGGCCTTGTGATGTTCCTCATCTGCATCGACGACACTCTGTCGAGAGAGAAAGACTAAAATGAAAAGCACTTCGATATTGTTGCAACCCATATTATTCTGCATTATTTAGTTTGCTATAGACTATCAAACGCTAGTATCAGGCGGATGCATACAAGCGCAGAGCGTTGATATTTCCATGAAGGAAGGTAGTCTGCCGCTGGATTAATGTTGTCTGTTGCTGGATTTGCAACCGTTTCTTTCGTCAGTTATGACTGCTTCTCAAGTGTAGAACTGTGCAAACCGCAAATTGTGTCAAAAGAAACATCCATCTTTTGGCGACCATAATAAAGTACAGCCAAATCTTTGTAGCTTCCCGCTATAGAGCGAAAATTCGTATTCGAATAATTTATTCGAAATATTCGACTTCGACTATTTAATAATGTTCGAATAGTCGAATATTCGATAAATTAAATTTACTGATTACTCGAATAGTCGAATGATTAGAAACTACCTTCATTTGAATATTCATTCGCACGATTGAAAAAATGGCTTGTTCAAATATGCAAAAAATTTCAAAGTTATTCGAATATTCGAAAAATTTTGAAAATTGGTCAAAAACTCGAATATTCTATTATAGCAAGAGAAAAAGGCAAACTCGAATATTCGAGTGTTAAATGTTTATTTGCGTGTTTCATATGAGAGCTTTCCTGCATATTTGAAATCGAGTAATATTCGTTCGTTCCAAAAATTTGCGGAAATCGATTATTCGCTCATTCGTTCGAAATTCTCCGAAAATCAATTACTTGATAATCGTCCATGCGATGAAAATTAGCGTTCGTTACAACTTACTTCTACTTACTAAGGTAAATTCGATTTTTTCAAATATTTGAAGATGAAGGATTTCGAATAAGCGACTATCGAATGCTATTCAAAAATTCAGATTTTTGATGATTCAAATCGAATCATTTGCATTCCAGTAATTAGTTAAATAATCGAATCATTCCATTAAGTCCACTCGGTCCAAAGTATACTACTTAGCCCTCGGGCAGAGTTCACGCGATTTGATCGTCGCGATTGATCGCGATAAGACTGTTGTAACAATATCATTGCATATCGATCTAATTGCATTTCGGTTGTGATAGTTTTCCAACACGACTAATCGTGACTAACTTCACAACCGAAATACAAGAAGATCGGCAGGCAATGAACTCGTAACACTTGTCTTGTAGCGATTGAATCGCGACGATCAAATCCCGTAAACTCTGCCCGAGGCCTTGAAGGCAGTAGGTCGGCAGAATGAGACCCGTGGCAAAACAAGGTCTCAGGCTATGAGCCCCCATGGGACTATGGGCCAAAGTTCGATCTTTCTCTGTCACTTCTAACCTCCGAAATTTCAAAGCGAAAGCAGCGCTCATCTCCTGTCCTCTCCGAACCCGCCCACCCCATGGACGAGAGAACGCGAAGCCCGTCATGGCGAAGACGCAGAGTCGTTGCGGGTCCTCATGCTTATAGCATTGCGGCTGGCGCTCTGACCGCGGAAGTCACTCGTCCATGGGGTGGGCGGGTTCGGAGAGGACAGGAGATGAGCGCTGCTTTCGCTTTGAAATTTCGGGGATTAGAAGTGGCAGAGAAAGATCGAACTTTGGCCCATAGGTTCCATTATGGGGCTCCTACCCTGTGACCTTATTTTACCACGGGTCTCATTCTGCCGACCCACTGCCTTTAAGCATTCTACGATCTATTTTGGGAGCTTTTTTGAGCAATCAAGCCTTACTTGCACTACCCTCCCAATTTGTATGATTTCTGTTCCTCTGAGTATGACTCTATTTGAGCTCGTTAATGCAGACCACCGCAGAAGCGGTGGAGATAAGGGGGGGGGGAGGGTGGTACGGTGGGTTTTTTCAAGGGGGGGGGGGGGGAGGGTTTCCAATTGCATCAACAGGCTTGACCCTGTGGCCGTATTCATCAACGAACCCTGAGAGTCAAACACCCTGGAGGGTAAGTTTAAAGGCAGTGTCCGGGCAAGATGGGGGTTTTGAGATTTCAGTGCCATGCGAGAGTGGCCCCCCTCAGACACAACATCGCGCAAGTGCGACGTCATAACGCTCGACCTAAAGCAAGAAAAACGACCGGAAAGCGGGAAAACTTACGCCTTGGGGCGGGGCCCTTCGAGCTGTCCGAATTCCTGCTATGCGGCAGAGTACGCATGCCGCCAAGTTAAAAACTAGGGTCCCGCAACGACTCTGCGTCTTTGCCTTGGTAGGGGCCGCCGAATTTCAAATTGTGCTGCTTTGGAAAACGTATGTTCTCTCCGTTTTTGCGCCTTCTAATGTGAATTTTCGGATTCAGCGTTGCGGATAACCCCTGGTAAGTGGATTTTCTAAAAATCGAATTTTTACCCGGACACTGCCTTTAACCCTTAGGGGTTTCATTGGCCGTACACATCAACAAACTTTTGAGCATAGGGTAGGGTTTATCAGGAACGCGATCAACCCGTGTCGACCAGCGAACCTCGAGGTAAATTCTACCCTTGAGGGTAGAGTTTACCCCTCGAGGTTCATTGTACCCGTATTCACGAACGTGACTCATTGTCAGGATAAAAGGCTGGCCTTGCCTTTACCTGATGTGTAGCGGGGTTACATGAGACTTACTATAATGTTTATTATACAAGTTATGTACAAAAGGGGAAGGGGAAAGGGGAAGAGGGCACCAGCTCCTGCCGGCGGGCGGAGGTCACTGCCAGAGGTTGGCTGTCATCGGCCAACCTCCTTCTCGAGCAGCTGTTGTGACTAGCTGCATCCCGACATCTCCATTCCTTCAGAAAAGCTCGTCCTCGAGCTTGTGATATGGTTGAGGTTTCGAACTGTTGTAGTGGCATCGGCATGTTCTTCCGGGTAACGTGCGTGCGTTGGAATATGCACGTAATATACGGCGAGAACATACAGATTGAAGTAGTGAGTATGAAGATCGTAAGATTAAGGGTACAGATCCAGTAGACTGCGAGCAGTCACGACCTTCACCTAGAACATCCCATGGCTTCGACTAAGATCGTCCTCGAGCTTGAAAGTAGCTGAGGGACGGTGTGGGAAACTGCGGAGAGATGCAGTTGACAATGGGGTTCCCGACATGATGAAGGGAAGGGATTGGTTGGAGTTGTAGGAAATGGAGATTAGATCGATTGATCTTTGGGATGTAGTAGTAATGCAGTTGATGAATAAGGCAAGTGAACATTTGGAGTATAGAGATTACAACGTTTAGGAGGTTATAATGAAAACTAATGAATATACGGGGTAGTAGATATGAAAACTGATCAACAACGAGATTATATCAAGATAATAGTGATAATTTTACAATATACGTAGAAAAAAAATTTTTTTCACAGCATTTGTTGAACACATAAAACATGGTTTAGCGATAATATTGCTGAGTTAAGAATTTTTTTTCATACGAACATTTTCTGTGGATAATTGCATGTTATGGCAGCCATCTCAAAAGATTTGAATCACATCTAGAAGTAATCAAAATTCAACTCTTGGCAATGTACATACAAGTATCTCAGTCCTAGCCTATCTTAGACATAGGGGCAAGTGTCGAAGTAGTGACAATGTTCGTGCTACTTTCTACACAAGGGCGAAATTTCGGACTGCTACAAAAGTTTGTTTTATACGCTGCTTGAAAAGGAACTTCTTTGGATCGCCTTTCCAAAGAAGGTAGATGTGATACGCAGCGGTGCGGAAAGTAGATTTAAATAAACTCACGCTGAGTAAGATGGCAGCAGCAAAAAAATAAAACTCTGAAAGTCGGATTTTTTTCTAAACTGAGTTGCAAAAAAATCGTCTTCCGGTCTTGCAACCAACTTCAAGACTACAATAATAAACGAAACAAACATGATGTCGTCCATCTTCTGATGTTTCCTTTTTTTTATGATTTTTTTTTAATAGTGCGTTTTGGAAGCATTAGCCGATGTACGACATAGACAATATAAAAATATAAACCAAACAAAACAAATTATACAAAAAAAAAATCAAGCACAGTTACATTTTAGCACAGAAAATTATGCGAATAGAACGCTTCCACTGCAAAAACTACGATATGTAGCTTTTGGGTTGTAAGTGTAGGAACTACAGCGGAAGTGATCCTAACACTATGTATGATAATTTACTACTAATATGCAATCTGCCAAAGCTATCTATGTTTCTTCAGTGTCCAGATCCAATACAGAAAATTCTATGGAGTGATTCCTGAATTCTGCTGAAATCTGTAAAGGAATCAGCTACCATTGTTCTCTGAAGAAAAAATTAGGATTTGGAGGACGTAGGTTGCAATCCAGACTGAAACAAGAAATATGCATTTTTTTTCTTAGCATCAGTTTCGCTGTTTTTATTTCATTTAGAAAAATACAGTCACTACTTTCGAAAAGGATCTAACGAACTGAATATTCCAGTACGTTCTTTAAAGCAGTGATCTCCTCTATTTACAAAAAAAAACTTTTTTTTAGTGTTTCAGTCTTAACTAGAACTGTTCTCTGAAAACAATCTTCAGCTACACGCATATTCCCTGAAAATATTCGTGTAGGAATGCTACGTTTGATATCGTGGGGCAGACTCAGTTTATGCAATTGCATCAAACTGGAGAAACCGCTAAATTCCATTGTTTTTACCGATAGTATGCCTTTTTTTGGATCTAAGTCATTTTGCGCATTTTGCCTTTTTTGGATCTAAGTCATTTTGCGCATTTTCTTGTAAAAGACTTTCCAAATTTTTCTCGAAGTAAAATTCGTTGAAGAACGTTTAGGGTTTTTTTATATTATGATCTTTCCTTGTGATGTGCAGAAGAGCTAAGATTTGAGAACTAATTTGAATCACGTTAGAAAATATTTTGTTCTGCATGTTCATTCAGGAAACTGGAAATCATTTGGAAAGGGAAGGAGATTCACGTCTGAATATCTATCTTTCCTCATAATTATCCTGGTGAAATAGTAAGTGATATCTCAAAAGTATGCGCCAGCAATTTCTAACATACAGCTGATTGGATGTTGACGTCGAGAAATCAAGGCTTGATCAGAGCTGTTCTCTATCGTTAAATCCAAGAGATGCCGATGTGATTGTGATTCCAAAGTTCATCAACTTACAAGGGAACGATACTCAATGTCCGTGGCCTTTCATAACGTGATTCATACCATTACACTCGCTTTCGAACGCTGATTCCGAATCTGCCTTCCGTTTCTGCTAATCGTTTATCTGAAAGAAGTTATGGGAGAATGTCGAGCCAAGTTTGGCTGCTCAAGGGAAATATGGTCATTGGAACGGCCTGTACCACGGCCACTTTCTGGTCTAGTGGTTAGTGCAATAGCCTTATAAGTTGATGCAGGTGTAGGTTCAAACCCTTCTGTGTTTTTACTTTTGCATTACCTCAATTAAGCTCGTTCGAGAAAATTTACTTGAGCTATGATCATTGGGTACAATTTAGCGCAAACAGTAATCATTTTTTTCCGAATTTCCACATTTTTTGAAGAGTAAGGGTGTTCACTTAGCTCGATGATGCGAATGAAGGTTAACTGAGGCAATGCAAAACTGAGAAGCACAAAAGGATTCGAACTTGCAACTGCACCAACTCATCGGGCTATCGCACTAACCACTAAACCACAGTGCACCGGTAGCATTGGCGCTCCGACAACTATTTCATTGGGAATCCACAATCCGTGCGATCCATTACAACATTTTTGAAGCGATTAGCAGAAACAGAAGTCAGATTCAGAGTCAGTGTTCCAAGACGACTGTAATGGTATACATATTATCTTAAAAGGCCACGGACACCGAGTGTCGTTTCCTTGTTAGTCCTAGCCATATAACTCGGAACTGTAATTTTTTCTTTTACAAAGAGTTGTATTTGAGACGTGATGGGAGTATTGTCAAATTCATTGAGAGTTCAAAATTTAGTCTTTGCGATGTTTCGCTCAATCTCGAACACTTAGAGGCTACCTCAAATGAATTCTTTGAGATTATTCTTAAAAATGTGATTATGAACGAAAGTGGTCTTGAATCCTCTCAAGCATTGCTGCTTGTTTCATAGGCTGACTGCCTTCTAAAACCTTGAGATAAATCAAAACTTTGACATCATGGTCACTTGAATGCTGCAAAAATCCTTGCTTTGTCGTGCTACGAATCGTTTTTTTTCGACTTCAAACGATGGAATCGATTGTTTCCAGTTTTTTTCAAATTCAAAGTGACTCGTACTAAAACAATCGTTTTATTTATTCTTTGAGATTTATGAAGCTATGCTCTTATAGTTGCTTGAATTCCTTCAAGAACTGATCGATTAAAAAGAAACAAATTATCACAATGCTGATATACTTTTATATTTTGTTAGAAACGAAAAAAAACCTCTTTCACGCTGGTCTTCTACGTTCAATCGTTGACTGGGAGCAGTAGCTATGCTGAATTTTGAAAACTCTCAAAAGTAAGCAGCAAAGCTGCGGTGTGGTTTTTGACAATTTACACAAAATTTTTATTTTGATGAAAGTAATTCAAGAATAAATTCTGCTGCTTTTTCAATCGAGACATTCCGCTTTCAAAAAACCGTGTTTGTTTGAATCCGAAAGCTGTGGAACTGTAGATTGAAGTACAGGAACCTCTTTGAAAAAAACTTTTTTTGAGTAATGTACTCAAATGGGTACTTCAGCAAAAAACTGTAAAAGTTCTTCTTTTACTACAAGCTAGGAACACTTCCTTCACAGTATTCTTAGTGAGTAAATTCAGATAAGGAAAAAAATCTCCTTCTGCTTATTCCAGTTCTCTGAAAACTAGGAATATTTATATGAGAAATCTGAAAGATGTTATTCCTGCTCAGTTGTCCTCGAAAACAACTCTCTCCGTAAAGTCAAACAAACTATCCCTTGCGTTTATGGAGAGTCCTTCAGCGCGTTGAAGCCCGTGGCAAATAGCGCGCGTTGAGAAAAAAAATGCGGTTTTTCCATGTTTAAGGAAATGGACAGTCAATGAGAACTTAAGTTCAGACGTAGGCACATATTTCTTGCAAACTGCGACTTTTACGAACAATTTGCTAATATTTTGTTAGTTCGGCGGCTGCGTAGTAGAGATTATAATTTCAAATATCTGATATTGCAAGCTAAAGTAAAGAATTGCACTGTTCCTTTTTTTCCGACGATCAAGAATTTAAAAGAAATTTCGACAAAAGAAAATGCACGCTTCTTTAGGAGAAGATGGTTTTCTCCAGTCTTGCGCGAATCTGAAAAAAATTGCTGAATTGATATGATCCGAAATTCTTTCTGAATACTATGCACAACTTTTTCTCTGTTGTATTTCTCTAACAAAATCTTGATCGTCACTAAAGCATGAGGTATCGTACATCCTGTGCATACTTACTTGATCAGGGCTTTCCGAATTGTTACATGCATGTAGTAGGAACATTTTAGTCATTTAGTAAAAAAAACTTTTTAGTGCAAATTCTGGTGCCATAAACAGTCATAATATTTCTTTTCTACTAAAGTTCGAAAATGGGTGTAAATAGATTTTTTTCTTTAATTACGTTTTGGGAGTTTGTCTATTAAAATGTGGAAAACACGGTACCAAACAGCTTTACTTATTAATATTGTGAGAGTGAGACTATCAAGAGAATCTGTTAAACAAGGGAGAGCGAAGATCAAAGCTAAATAACTCGCAGAAGCTCTTTTGGTAGCGAAACGAAGCTCAGTGAGTTAAACTTTATTTTATTAGAATTTCAAAACGTAGAAGGTACTTTCACATCAGGTGTTCGATCATGATGTTTTTCGAGAATGCTTGATGAAAAATGAATGTGATGAAAAATTAAAGTTAGTGACTGTTTACAATTCTTTTGAGATATTTAGGCTAATATGTACATTAGATAGCCTAACGTGATAATTGTACTTTGAGATCTAGAGTTTTGGAGAGGAAAGTGAGAAACTACGCTTTCGAGTGATTGCAGATGAATTTTGGATAGCATCCAAATTTTTTTCAATAATGCTTCTTCGCCAGAATCGCTCAGCCTAGAAAATCCAAAATTACTTGTCTGCCTTGTTTAATGATTGGGTAAAGCTGAATGGCTTTTAATGTTCGGGAAAAGTATCTTGTTTGAAGCACTTTTTTTGTGAAAATTCTTAAAGGTTATTAGAATTTAGGAATAGGTACATTTGGGTTTCATCCTTAAATTTTGTTTCCTATTTACGATGGAGCAGCCAGATTTATGATTCACCAGAAATATTGAGTTTGAGATATCCTGCCAGAGCCATTCTTTTTTTAAAAAATCATATCTCCTCTACCGCTGCGTTTATTTGCGGGGCATTTGCTCTTGTGATGTACCTTGAAAATATTGCAAATTGGTCTATTGTGTGTGCGCGCACGAACCTTAAGCTCAAAAGACGAATATCCGCTTTATTTTTATTGTTCCGCTGTACACAAAGGTGTGGTTGCGGGATTTCTTCTGGTTGCTATAAAATCACTGACTAATTGTCCCTTATGATTGAGGTAGACAGCGTCATAGACAGTGATGCACCAGGAAAAAGCATGTATTAATTAATTCGGATGATTGCGATTAGCGATGCAATTTAGGAAAACTGGTTCTCACCGTGAAGGATCACAGTATCAAAATAATCTACCGCTTCAAGTCTTGTGATGGGCGAAAAAATTTGGTTTTTCCAACAAGTGTTCGAACTAACTTGTGGAAAAACGCTCCATCTAATTGTATCCATATGGATAGAGGGGGTCCTAGGACGGGAAGGGTTCATGAAACATGCTCTAACAGCGATGTTTCAGAGGTACGAGCATCTCAATATCCTTTTTTTTCATTACACTCGTATTTTTGTTAGAGGGATAATTCAACTCTAACACAGCAAAAACTCATATCTGTAAAAGCGCTTTTCGAGCAAATAAGCGACTTCCTATCGGGTCGAAATTGCTGAAGATTCGAAAATGTTCGTTTCACTAAGGAAACTAGTAAACAATTACGTTCTTCAATCTCCTTCACTTAGCATCATGTTCTGTCACAACATGAAGAAAGTTTCCTTTTCTATGACTATTCTACGAAGTTCGCTATAGATCTATACGAGACCTATCGGTGACAAAAGTGTAAAAAATAGCAAAGTTTTGGCTAAAAAAAATGGTTGATTTTTGGAATTATGCCTGAGGTTTTCCTGATTTGGATTGTTTTTTATTAGGTGAAGATTGTAATTCCGAGATCGAAAAGAATAATAGGAACAGTGGAACTTAAAGTTTTGGTCTGGAAGAATATATTCTGGCATACACTAAAATACGGGGAAAAAGGTTGTCTTACATAACAATGAGAAAATTTGTTTGCGTGTTTCTAAAGAAAAAAACTTTTTTTGGATAGCCAAAACCCTCAGTTTGCTGATTACTCCTTATCGCATTGTATGGTCGCAAATCTAATTGAGCTAGTCTATGAATGAGGTGCTGATCGCAGTTGTCACTGTCGATGCACAGTTTCTCACCGTCGGAAGACAGCTAGATGCGCCGTATGCAAGTGTTGTAAGGATTATCCGAATATTCAACAGGCGCATAGGGATATCTGTCACGGCTATAAGGTCAGCAGTTGCTAGCTTCTACAATTGTCACCAAATTTATTGCTATTTTGAATGCGCGCAGACAGTTGCTGGGATCTGTGTAAAGGATTATGGGAGAGCTAGCTGTATTCACAGAGGATGATTAATTGACGTCTTTCTGGCGGATTTTGTCCTTCCAGATGCTAGCAGTATATGTAAAGTAGCTACAATGCGAGCAGTCCAGTCCAAATAAATATTAGATAAGCAGCTAATACAAGAAAACACAAAAATTGAATGCAATGCCTAAAACTAATGCTCAACAATATTACCGTGTAAGTATCCCCCTCAGAGATACTAACACTGGGCGCGACTAAATAATAACTAAAGTAGAAATTTTTTAAATCTTATTCGCTTAAGTAAGGGTGTGTCCCACACTTATAAAAGAAAAAAATTCAAGTCCAATTTTTAGTAAGAAATTTCTCTTGGAGATGAAAATTTGAATAAGTTTTTGATTGGTGAAATTTGTAGGGCGTATAAAAGGCAATTCTCACTCGCGAGGCATTACCTATGTTTTGCACACCATTGCACATTTACACTGGTAATTTTTTTTTAGAAAATGCTGCTAGAATGTGTGTTAAAAACCTAGCTAACGATTAAGGGCGATAATGATACACCTACATGCTTAGAAAAAAATGCATTTAATTCGAAATTGAGTTGAGCGAGCTAATTATATATTTTATTTAGTTGATTTAGGGATCTGGGACTGCTCGCGCGGACTATTAGAGTTTATCCTTGAAAATTCAATCAAAGATCATTACTAATTTGGTAATATATTTTTTCGGTACCTTTTTGTTTTCTGAAATTTTAGATTCTCTTCTATGAAAAGTTGTTTTATTTAACAATCACTGCATACTACTAGTTGATTATACTATCAAAAAAAATTAAAAATGACTCACACATTCGTTCGTTGTGACTTTGGGTGGCGTTGTTATCGTTGTCGATATGGTGGGGGGAAGGTAGGGAGGGGAGGAATTTTCAAGGAAATTGTTGATTAGAGCTCAAAAAAATCTTCCCGGGACTTCCATGTCAGGATAAAAGGCTGGCCTTGCCTTTACCTGATGTGTAGCGGGGTTACATGAGACTTACTATAATGTTTATTATACAAGTTATGTACAAAAGGGGAAGGGGAAAGGGGAAGAGGGCACCAGCTCCTGCCGGCGGGCGGAGGTCACTGCCAGAGGTTGGCTGTCATCGGCCAACCTCCTTCTCGAGCAGCTGTTGTGACTAGCTGCATCCCGACATCATCAAGGTAAACTTAACCCTAGCATAGAGCAAGATTAGATTCACTGTTACACTTCGTACGAACATCAAGTAATTTCGCGATGCACCACTCAGGCTTAGCGATACTGTTTTGACAAAAAACACATATTTATAGCTATTACCAAGTCAAATTCCTATGGCCTCTACTCGTGTTTTTTTAAATGTTATCCACCAGTGTTATATTCAGTCGAATGTTATAGTAAAAGATTTAGTTTTAAATGAAGTACACGTCCAACTGAGGGCTCTGATATGACGATGTTTAACAAAGCTCGGCTGGGGCTCCCTCAGTCGCATTTGAGTACACCAATATTAACAAATTTTACATTGTCATACTGTCGTAGCTCAACCAAAAACGCTTTGATTCAATCAATAAAGTACTAAAAAATTTTACCTTGATTTTTATAATATGATTAGACGAGACAAAAGGTGACTTAACAAACTTGAGATAATATCAATTAGAAATATGTGTTTGTTGTTAAATAGTTTCGTTAGGGTAAGTAGTGCATCGAGAGATCACTTTATGTTTGCACGAAGTGTTAGGGTAGAGTCAACCTTGCTCTAAGCTAGGGTTAAATTCAACCCTGATAAATCGCGTTCATGAATACGGGTTAGTCGCTCTTGGGGATAAGTTTTACCCTCCAGGGTTCGTTGATTAATTCGGGTTAATCGCTTTCCGGGTAAGGTTTACCCTCAAGGGTAGATTTAACCCTCGGGGTTCGTGAATACGGGTTAGTCGTTTTTCAGGATTAAACTTACCCTCCAGGGTAAGTTTAACCCTCAGGGTTCCTCGATGAATACGGCCACTGGTTTCAACCCACATCAGGCAGAGATCGGACCTACTGGCATAGCCTCGCACTAGTTCGCAGCTACAGTATATCATATCGTGCGAAGAATCCATGTCTGCTTTCAATTTCCTCAGTTTTTACTTGGATAATTGCCAGCGTTGTGCATTCCAAAACCTCCAGCGATGCGGACTCGCTGCTGCCCGTTGAATGTTCAAACTACCCCGGATGAAATAGACTGTAGATACATGCATTTAATCGAGTATTCGATTATTCCATCCGGACTCCCGATTAGATACCGTCTGCGCCCCAGATAGGTTCCCATGTGAACCAGTGTGACGTGGTGCGATGCTGCCTTTCGCTCTTTTTGACACGTTTCTCCTGATATTTCGACGGAAGTGCCCGAGGTTAACACGTTCAAAAGTGCGGAAGGCAGCTAGATGACGTGGTACCTATGGGAACCTCTCTGGGGCGCAGACGATATGCGATCAGCGCTGATTGTTCTCTTTGGATCCCAATCGGATATGTGATCAGGTTCATACTGTGTTCGCTCGATTTGTGCAACTACCTGGAGTGGGAAAGGTCCAACAGATTCGCGCGAATTTTTCGACTCCATGCACCGCAGGCATGCGCGCTCTACGGAGAATTTTGCGCGCGGATCAGAGACCTTGTCTGTTTTCAATCATCATTTTCCATGTTCATACTATCTCTTCAGTGTGTTTTTGTTATTTGCATGCCTTTTCGTGTAAAACTTAATGAAAACATTATTTCAGGGGAAACCACCACCACCTGATAAGCTATGGTGAGTTCTGTTTTGAAACAGTTCTCTTTCTGCAGAATCTGTTTTGTTTCCAATCTCCTAAATCATGTGAATGCTTAAACTCACCTTACGAATTTGCAGTTTTTTGTGTCTACATCAATTTTTTCTCACTAGCCCTTGCTTTACAATGGGTCGTTTTTTTTTGGAAGCAAGCATGAACAATATTACCCAGCACGACCAAAAAAAGCTTAGTAATTAGTCCCGGTCGTATTGGCCTTAACGGACCAAAGGGTTGTTTACCCACGTAGTTGTAGTAGTAGTCAGTACGGGATGCATTTTCGTCGAGCAAAGTTGCTTGAAATGAATTCGGGAAGCATTTGTAGCCTTGTAGCAGAGGATTTGTAATGCCTTTTCAAATGTTGTCTGTTAGTTCTAGAAAATATCTGTAATGTGTCCATATTTTCAACTTGAGCGAGTGCTATACACTATGACATAGTATGTTCTCTACAAAGGCTTACACTGGTACGCCGTACCAGTAATGACAGCGGTAACAGCGTGTATGGCCGGCGCTCAAGAATAGCTTGGGGGGGGGGGGGGAGCAGTGCTATGCACAAGTTGTTAATTCATGTTCTCGTTTGCAGGCGAGACGCTATGACAGTCGTACAACTATATTTTCACCTGAAGGACGTCTTTACCAGGTACTCGCGCATCAATTTTATAAGTATACATCGTTCGTGCGCTGTTTTCCATTATTTCGCATTTTTGCACTAGTGAAAGTGTACCGGACATAAAGGGCAGGGTCCGGAAAAGAAGTCGATTTTGAGATTTTGTTGCTTACGTGGCCTTTTCGCTATGCTGAATCCGAAAATCCACACTGGAGAGCGCGAAAACGGCGAAAAAGAACTCTAACGCAGGAGGGAAGTTAGCAGGTGGACGAGGTCTTCCCCAAAATTACCCAGCTTCCGAAGCGATCACCTCGCTTTTGCTGGCCGCCCTGACATACCCACCGGCAAAGTGACTTGAAATCGAAACCGAGGGGTCGCTCCGGATGTTACGAGCGTAAGATCGCAGCGGAGAAGACCCCCCGCCCCCCCCCCCCCCCCTGCTAATTTCTTTCGTGCGTTAGAGCTCTTTTTCGGGTTTTGCGGTTGCGAGTGTAGTTGGAACTCAGCATAGTAATAGGCCGGGTAAGCACAAATCTTAAAACCACTTCTTGCCCGGGCACTGGCTAGAAGCTTTTTGTATGCTCTGTCTCAGTGACGGTGACCCGATTTGAGCTCCTTGAACGCGTGCGGCCGTCTCGCTTGAGCTCTGCATCGCGTTCGCGAACAATCCTCTGCTCATTTTTACACCTCTTGGAGCGAGGCATGGGCAAATTGGAAAACACTATCGCGAAAGTGGTGCAAAGCCCAGGGATCGTTCAGACCGCGCCGAAATCCGTTCAAACCCGCCCAAATACGTCCGAATCCGCCTGAACGCCGGAATTGCCAAAGCGCAGCTATGCAATTTGGCATATTGGAGCAGGCGCGGAATACTGCGCGCGTAGTGCATATCTTATTCAAGCGTAGCTCGACGTTACATACCGATCTTCTTTTGCAATCATTCCGATATTAGATGGATCAATCGCGCGCGTGCTCCAATATGCCAGTTTGCATGCAACCTGCTGCGCTTTGGCAGTTCAGGCGGGTTTGGGCATTTGGACGTATTCGGGCGAGTTTGGAGGGTCCCGGCGCGGTCTGAATGATCCCCCAAATAGAGCAATTACGCGGTGGCAGCAGTGGATTTTTCTTCGTTAGAATTCCCATTTGAGAGATTCAGAATCTTGAGCAGATCTTATACAGCACCTGAAGTAGCAGCGCATTTCTTATTCTATTTATCATAACGCAAATATAAAGAAAAATGAAAAAGCGGACGGACATTTACAGCCTCATGGAGAATTAATCATCATTTAAACCTCTTTCTGCTATTAGGTCGAGTATGCAATGGAAGCTATTAGCCATGCCGGTACCTGCCTAGGCATTCTTTCCACTGATGGCATTCTAATTGCCGCAGAGAAGAGGAACGTGCACAAGTTGCTCGATGATACGGTAATACATTTTGTTTATTTTGTTTCCTCACCTACAATCAAAAAGTGCGATTTGTATGAGCGTCTTCGCCTGCTCTCGATGTAAAGGGAATGTGGTACCAAATCTATGATAGTGTTATCTGCAGGTGTTAGCTGAAAAGATCTATCGGCTGTCGGAAAACATCACTTGCACTGTTGCTGGAATCACCGCCGATGCCAACATCCTTATCAATCATTTGCGATGGTATGCATATTCTATATGTGTCATCAGCTTTCTCTGATATCTTATCTTCAGGTGGGCTGCGCAATACAAGCTATCATATGGCGAGGAGATGCCCGTCGAACAATTAGTACAGAATCTCTGCAATGAAAAGCAACGTTATACACAAATTGGAGGTATGTTGTTATCCCAGTACCTTGATACTGTGTATATAGTTAGGGCTTTGCAGGAAAGCGACCATTTGGTGTATCCTTACTGTATATGGGTTGGGATAAACATTACGGCTATCAGTTGTATCAATCAGATCCATCAGGCAACTATACAGGATGGAAGGCTACTTGCATTGGAAACAATCATCAGGTGAATTTTATGTAGTGAAGCCTTTTGAGTGTACAGTTCGAGAATGACGAGCGAATATTACATCAATTGATTCTTGAAGAACTTGTCTTGCACAGCGGTGCTCTACGGATTGATTACCAGAATCCTCGTTTTCTCAGGCTGCCATGTCACTCCTGAAACAAGAGTACAAGAGCCCCACCCTTGCGGAGGCAAAGAAGCTCGCTGTGAAAGTTCTTTGGAAAACTCTAGATGTGAAGTTGACCAGTGAAAAAGGTAGTTTATATTTTTTGGCAGTGCTTTCTGTTTATGTTTTGGGGAAACAGCTCTTGCTCAAATATGTTGTTTTTTCGCATTAAAATAATTTTTTATGACACTGTGGTTTTTGATTTTTTAGGCTGATTATCTTTTCACTGTTACTATCCTAATCAGTCCACTCATGCTTCCAAACAAACAGACATTTTGAAAGCGGACTTTTCTTTATCAAAAATAGAAGATTGGTGATTCTGAGGCTGTGGCAGATTTTCTTTGCTAAGATAGTGTGACGTCAACTTTTTCCTTTGTAACTAATCATTTTTTTTTTCAGTTGAAATGGCTGTTCTTACGCGTCGTGACGGCAAGACTGTCGTGGAAGAGTTGACGGCTACCGAGGCGAGTGATTTGTTATATAGTATCCGTGCTCATATTGAGAGATTATTTTGTAGGTAGAGAAACTAATCAAGGAACATGAAGAAAAGGAGAAAGAAGCAGAAACGAAGTAATAAATTTTACGTGCTCTTGTTATTGTCATCTCGTATTTAATTTATGTCTCACTGGCATGTACCGATGTACATCACGTTCTTTTTTTTGGTGATAATAAATTTTTTTCTGTACATGTACTGAAATAAAAACTAGTTTACTACACTTTCGATTTCCGCTAAACATTTTCATTCATGTGGAAAACTGCATGAACCTTGCTCAGTGTGGCACTTTAGTTGTTGGTGCATCTCATTCTTAATTATGCGCGTGATATCCGTTACATCGGTGCGAGATTCGGAGTTTATTCTGCCTTATCAATATCGTTATTATATTATTTATTATATTCCGCTATGAATGCAACCATACTGACACGGTCTTTCGTTATATGGATGCCGCAATCACTTTCAGATGTTGACAACTTCTGAACTTTCCTTCCTTCGACTTCTGGATCGAACAAAGAAGTTAGCCAGAGAGGACTTGACTGCTAATGTTTGGAAAGTGAATGCCGCTGTTATCTACTTGGAAAATTTGTTCAACAGATTGCAAGACGAAAAAAAGTTGGTTGCTTTTAAATATCAGCTGAAGCAATTTTCCTCTTATAGGATGCACAATAGCGACATGTTAATGCAGTACGGTAGAGAGCTGTATCAGTTGAAGCTTTTGGTGGAAGCGGAAAGCGGTGTGGGTTTCTCATCTACATAGCTGTTTTGTTCCCTTTTATCATATTTTCCGAGCTCCTTATTTTTCATTCTTACCGAAGTTGATAAAACCTTTGAATTCCTTAGATGATACCGTATTCATTCTGCTACCTTTATCATGCCAACGGCATGCAAATTAGCGTGCATCTGCTTTGACGTTTCGCATCACTAGTGCGTCACCTGCTAGAATCCTCATTGCTTAGTGTTTGGATCTGAATCTAGTGGGATATTAGGCGAGGGGCGTTGACGGCGCGGAAGCGGCCGCAAACGCAGTCAGCGCGATAGCGTGCGATCAGGCTTAGGTTCATATTTGGGGCCACCATCAGAGGAGCACGTATATCGGCTTGCTAGTTTACTATGATTATATGATGCTCGCAATTGCAGAAATCGTCTGAAGAAAAATTGTCACAGCTCAATCTTATACCTCGACATTTTCCCGATACCAAGGTCGATATCCATGCAAAGGGTTGGGGATTAGAAATTGTGCTAATCACGTTGAAGTTCCACTTATCAGAAGCAGCAGCGCAGCCGATAGAAAGTGCTTCCGAGGTGCGTTTACGAAATCGAGCTGTGTACAAGGCGGATCTGCGCAAGCAGTTACTTGGTGAAGAGGCGAAGCGTCGAGAAGGAAGTGAGTGCAAGCAGTATAATAATTTGAATGCTTTTCTTTGGTTTATCGCTTTGTGCGGTTGGAATTATATGAGGAGGTTTAGCGTCGGATGACTTGATGAAGCACGAAGAGAAGCAGGAAAGCCTTGCCAACGAACTTCTTTCTCTAACGCGATCATTGAAACAAAACATGAGTGTTGCTGGAAACGTTTTAAAAGACGACAATAAGGTATGGTTTAGTGGCCAGATATGCCTAGTTCTTGGTATATTTCGTCGTTCTTTGTTGACAAAATCAGTTTTTATGTACTTCTTATTTTTCAATAATTCATCCAACATTTCAGAGGCTATCGTCAATGAACGCGCAAGTTGATGCAAATGTATCAGATCTTAGAGTTGAGTCAACTCGCTTGGCTCATCACGCATACAAATGTGGTTTCGACTGTGCTCTCGTATTTGTTGCCCTTTTCATCTTCTGGTCCTTCATCTGCATGGTTGTTGTCATGAAGGTGTTTCCGAAAAGGCTCATATCTTGAAACTGTCGTGAGAGTGACTTTACGAATCGTGGGAATCATTGTTTCTCCTCGCTTCTGTAAAACAAATATTTTGTAGAGGATCTTGTCAAGCGGGTGATACAGTGATAAATTCTGTTTGATTGTATATTCAAACATAGAAATACAGGGTGTCCCAAAAAATGTATCGAACGTTTGATCTTTAATAAATTCCCTATATGGAAAGCTATCGCGGATCTTAGTGTGTCATACGGTATAGCTGGGTTCAATTTAGATTTACAGTATAGAGCGAATTACCGATTCCTCTTAGTTACTGTAGGATTATGGTGGGAATTTTCGACCAATTTCAAGCTTCTGACAGGCGAGAACTGCTGAAAAATTCAAAAAAAACCCGAGGGACGTTAAACTGACTTTTTCGGGGATGCTGGATATAATTACAAAGTTTTCCGCTACCGTACTCCTCATCTTCCTATGGTGAGGGTACTGTAACGCTAAATTTTTGGCTTTTGACGACGTGTTTCAACTGTAACGTTGATTTAGTAAATTTTGAAAAAAAAAGCCAAAAATTCAGGCTACAGTGCGCCTATTATAGGAAGATGAGGAGTACGGTAGCGGAAAACTTTGTAATTGGATTCAGCATCCCCGAAAACCTCAGTTTAACGTCCTTCGGTTTTTTGGAAATTTTCAGAAGCAGTTCTCGCCTGCCAGAAGCTTAGAATTAGTCGAAAATTCCTACCATTATCCTACAGTAACTTTAGAATTAGTCGAAAATCCATAATCCTACAATAACTAAGGAAAATCAGTGATTCGCTCTATACTGTAAATCTAAGTTGAACCCAGCTCTACCGTATGACACTCTAAGATCCGCGAAAGCTTTCCATCTAAGGAAGTTATTAAAGATCAAACGTTCGATACATTTTTTTGGGATACCCTGTATATCTTAATTGTTAATTGCCTGATTGTTGTAGCACACTCTTCAAGTCGACTCTAGAGAAAAACGAACATTTTCTGTGAGGGTGTGATCATTTCCTTTTTTCTATGTAAATACTTATGAATCCGTGAGCCTTTGGTGAAGAGAATGGAGTTATCGCGGCTGCTTTAGATTTCTTCGCATGAAATAACTCTTTCACCTAAGGAGCGTATCCTTATATACGCACTAGACCATCTCCGCTTTTGCAGGCTGGCTTCAATTTTGGGCCTTTAATCGTGGGCGCCATTTTCTGCGGTGAATCTAGCTTGAGCATACAGAGTAGCTTACAGGGTGAATTTGTTAACCACAATTTGATTGTGCAGTTGACCTTGTGATAAACATGATCCGACATAAACTGTATTGCACGGCAGATTCGCTTTTTGGAAAGACACACACCTTCGTGTAGAGTAGACGACGTAGTAGCATTCGAGTGTCTCCAAAGATCTGCGTAAAGTTCCTGAAATTTGTGTCTGCTCTCTTTGATAAGATATGGGTTGACGAATGAAGGCAATGCCCTTAATCGAATAGAGTGTTTGATTGAACGCGCCTTGAAGACGTCTTCTTTAGCAATCGAATAGCGATTATAGGCTTCTCAAAGACACTTTCACAGCTCCAATTGCTTGGGTGGTCGCGACTGCCTTGCTCTAGTTTTTCGTTTCGTTCCGGAAGTATTCGGGCGTTTTTTGGAGTGGAAGCGCTAGGCAACGTTACGTACAGGACGCAAGCAACGTGAAGCCTGTAAATCATAATCAGGGTCAAGCGCGGAGTGGCATGTTACAGGGGGATCGTTTGAGGGGTCAGGGATGTGAAGGGGGTCGTTATCGAGGTGATACTGATATTAGCGGTAACAAGATATTTGTTAACAATGTTAAATAGGCAGTATGCAATACTTGCACATTGTTGTTTTGGCCTACCATCGCATACGTAAAGTAAGCATAATAAGAGAGCCCTAAAACATAAGAGCATCATTTTCGTAATTAGCATGCCAAATAACCCCTGTGGGTCAAGTTTCGGAGAATACTGAGGTTTTCAAGTACTGGGCCACTCGAGTGAGGTAGTCATTTTCGAGCATGTTACCTTTGTTCCAAAGACGAGTTATCTACTTCTTTTTGCACTCAATGCAAAGAACTCTGGCGTGGGAAAATGTGCGCGGCCTTAGTGAGTTCTTCTCTCAAAGTGGGTCACTGCTAATTTCGAACACGAAATATGCATTTCGTTGTATCTTACGTAAAAAAACAAACTCCAACGTAAAAGAGTATTTTGGCAGTCCGTAATACTCATCTATACTTTTCAAGCTGTTTTCAAAGAGCCGCACCGATGTTGCTCAATGCGCACAAGTTTCTAATGATAAAATTCAAAATTGATGATAGAATTTTGTGCTTCACAATGTCGTCAAGGTGCGAGAATTTCCTTCAAACCAGGGGTGATTAAGAACACTCTTGATTATAGTATAGTTGTAACTCGAAGCAGCTTTCCATTGCTGTACTAGGATTTGTCAATGCATGAGATAAGGAAAGTATAAGCGCACATCCCCATGTTCGCCCAGTCGAAGCCAATTTCCCGCTTGAGTTTACTCGCTGTTATGTTTTGTATCAAACAACATGTTGGAATACTGAGTGGTGCAAAAGTAATGGGGCACCTTGATTATTTGAAAATCTCAAAGCTCTCTAAATGACTGCCAAACAACAAACGACAATGTAAATGCTTTTGTGTAATGTGACCTTGCATGTTATCCTGGCAGCACCTTGCAGTATACTTAGAGAATTCGAAAATTTTTTCGAATCTTCGAATATCGATTATCGATTTTCGATTATTATTCGACTGTCGAATAATAATCGAAAATCGAAGGTTTCGAGTATTCTCGAAATTTTGAATATTCGACATTCGAGTAATATTGAATACCGAATATTATTCGAAAGTCGAATGACATTTGATTTTCGAATAACATTCGAAAATCAAATGTCATTTGTTGTTGTTTGGATTTCAAGAATCGGATAATATTCGATTTTCGAATATTATCCGATTCTTGAAATCCGAACAGGTCGAAGTTACAATTCATGATAAAGAAACGGTTTAGTGATACATCAATAGACTTGGGAATCTAAAAGCCTACTCCTAGACGGTTGTGAAGAAACTTTTAGGAATTTGAAGAAGATCATCATTTCAAATCGTGTTGTCTCCGAGTAGGAGATCGAGCAATTACTGCGACATAGAAAGACGGCTGATCTTGCATACTGTTCAGGGTGCACGGGGGACCATCCAAACATGTGTACTTTTCATTGATTGTTGTATATCGATGCAAAGAAAATCCCAAGATTATGTGGGTACTATCCCATCATAGTTAGCCTCTCACAGATTCTTTTGCCGAAGTAGTTACCATTCCGTAGAGCTGGCTCCAGCCTAGATCTACTATGGAGCAACTGTCGATCTCTCTCCATTGTTTAGGATTACGTAGAGAATTGAAGAGGGTTTTGAGACATTCAGGGACATATTTTTCCTAACAAAAAAAAGAAAGGAAACCAAAACTCAAAACTCTTATATCAGGCTTTTAGTCACTGACTTTAAATATCAAATTTGTACCCAACCGCAATGCTTTTTCATACTTCAGATACAATGAAACAAATGTTATAGTTCTCAAAAACAAGATAACACCATGAAAAAGTTTGAAAAACTTGTGAAATTGTGTGGTAAAACCACATAGGTAAAGAATGTGCTACATAAATTGATTTTTGCAGAGAAGTTCTTTCAAACGGCATATTTTGTAGTGACTCTCTATGCAAAAAATTCCGGCGTAATCTAACAATTATCAAAAGCTACGGGTGATTCGCTTTTTGTTGCCAATGTAAGCTGAAAGCCAGTTCTACAGAATGATACTCAAAGTTTGGCAAAAGTATGCGTAAGAGAAATGTTAGCGATCAAACAGTGTGTAGACACTTCCAAACCATCCTGTAAAGCTACGAAATTTTCGATCATTCGACGGTCATCGCATTTTCGAATATTCGATGCTCGTCGAATATTCGAGTATTTCATGAACATTGAATGATCGAGTTGATGACAATGGAGTATTCGACTATCGCATAATATTCGAAAGTTGGGATTTTCGAATATTCGAATTTTCGAGTCATACCTACCTAGTCATAAGAATACCTTGCAGCTTCTCAACCAATCCTTCGACTGGTCTTTGGAGAACTCAGACAGACTTTGTCAAACGCCATCCGAATCTGTGATGCTGTACTTTGAAGCCTCTGGACATGTTACATACTACTCGAAAAAGCTTATCAAGCCCTTTCTAGCAATTACTTGACTGTGGAGAAATTCTTCATTATTCTGCATAAAGAGGCTGATTAACCCATTGACGGCAATACGACCCACCGGTGGGTCGTACGTGTACTGCCATTTCGGACAATACGACCCACCGGTGGGTCGTAAGTTTTCGAAAGCTCTAACTTTGCCATCATGCGATGGAATTCTACGGTATTCTGGCACATTATTGGAAACACCTTGACGAAGCTCTAGCCGGAGTGGTCCGGGTCCGGTATACTGTAATGTAATGTTACGGTAGGTATACCGTAGATAGAGGTAAGGCACAGATTTTAGCTCGAATTTCTCGCAGAGTGGTACTGTTTTTGACAATTCAAGTTTACATGCACAAGAAATACAGGGAGAGCATGAGACTGATGTCAGCCCATCAAAAATTATCGATTTTATTGATTTTATTGATTTTTCGCATTGTTCATCCCAGGAAGCTCAAACCTTGCACATATAGGGTTTTTAGCATGCTGATTACAAAAATTATAGTCTCAAGTTCTAATACCGCCTTCTTAAATCAGTTTTTTGATTCTTAAAAAAATTCTACCGTAGTGCTACCGTAGTCCCATTGTGGGAAAGTAGTGAACAAAGTGGACACTATAATCGTGATCAGCATGTGAAATAACCCCAAAACACAATTTTTCACGAAAATCCGTGATGTTGGGCTCGTACAGAGTGACTACCGTAATCTTACCGTATACTGCTAAAAACTGAAACAAATCATATTTTGATAATCAGCGCCTTCGATAACCCTTGTGGAGATATTCTCACAGACACGTTTTGAATTTCTTACAAAAAGACTACCATTTCGGACAACACGACCCACGGGTGGGTCGTAAGTTTGGCAGAGCAAAAAGGCTCTTGTCCGAAATGGCAGTAATCGAAAAATCGGCCTTGTCGTCAATGTGTTAAGAAAGTGCAATATTTAGCGCAGCATTTCAGGCTAAAAACATGCCCGGCTCAAAGTTTTTTCAAATAGGAAAAGTAGAGGTAAGTTGCATTGCTTGGATAGAACGCAAAAACTGTAGATGCTTACCTTCAGATGCGAGCTCATTTGTTTACCCGTTGAATAAATAATATGTCTCCTATTACTTAATGCTATATCTTCTGTTGCAAAACGTTGGGACCATCAGGCTATCATGGATCTGGTGACTTTCCAATATTTTTGATAGCCTCACTTGTTTTACTGTGGCGATGCTGCTCGAAGTTTGAAAATTCTCAAAGTGACGCGCTTTGAATATTAGCTCTCACAAAAATATCGCCGTCAGAGGTGCGATAGGTGGAGCCAGGCCCCCCAAAAGTGAAGGTGGTTCCAGCTACCACTGGCCGGCCAAAAGTGAAGGTGGTAGTGCCGGACACTCACCTCCCAAAAACGTCGACCGGGGGGGGGGGGGTAGCGTTGACTGAGCCTACCCTTCGAGGTCGTTGCCGACAGTGCGCGGAAAATGAGCAAAACAAACGCAAAAAAAGATTATTAGGCATATTTTTATGTATACGGCGGCATATATGTATATTTAAAATAAACGTGTTTAGTAAATGGTGTGTTTTGAAGTGAAAGTCAGCGAGATTTCACAGATTTTATCAACTAAATTTTGTTATAACGCACTGCGAAGGAAGTAGGTCGATCCAGGCAGTAACCGCCGAGAACCAGAATTTCCAATAATAAAATAATGAAAAATCGTGAAAAGTCATTCCACTGTTACAAATCTGCTGGCTGAAGACCTCCGCAGTTGCGACTTCATAGGTTTTGAAGGGTAAGTGTTGTTCTACCAGACAGTGAAGAAATCAGTTTGATTTGAGGAGTGGCCGCCGAGAACGAGAATTTTGAAAAACCTTAAAAATCTGCTCAATTTCGGGCTGTTTGATGACAACTGACATTTAAACTCTCACAAATCCGGACTTTGAAGGTGTGTGATGTTGCGACTTCATAGGTTTTGTAGGGTGAGGTTTGCTCTATCAGAACATATCTTAGCTGTACCGATCCATTGAAACGTCGCCGAGATCCAGGCTCCTAAAGAAGCGGGTAAAAAACCGTTTTTCAGCTCATAACTTCTTCAGAATTGCATGAATCATGTTGCGACTTCATAGGTTGGATTCTCCTCATCAAGAGCTTTCAGATGATATATAATATGTGGGGGGTTCACGCCTTCCACGGCATATGCCCGGGGGTGGAGTACCTCTCTTCACTAATTCTCCACTGGCGGCCTCCCGCCAATACATTGAAATGGGCGGGGTGGAGAATTAGTGAAGAGGAGTACTCCACCCCCGGGCATATGCCGTGGAAGGCGTGAACCCCCCACATATTATATATCATCTGAAAGCTCTTGATGAGGAGAATCCAACCTATGAAGTCGCAACATGATTCATGCAATTCTGAAGAAGTTATGAGCTGAAAAACGGTTTTTTACCCGCTTCTTTAGGAGCCTGGATCTCGGCGACGTTTCAATGGATCGGTACAGCTAAGATATGTTCTAATAAGGCAAACCTCACTTTACAAAACCTATGAAGTCGCAACATCACACACCTTCAAAGTCAGGATTTATAAGAGTTTAAATGTCAGTTGTCATTGAACAACCTAAAATTGAGGAGATTTTTAAGGGTTTTCAGAATTCTCGTTCTCGGCGGCCACTCCTCAAATCAAACTGATTCTTTCGCTGTCTGATAGAACAACACTTACCCTTCAAAACCTATGAAGTCGCAACTGCGGAGGTCTTCAGCCAGCTGATTTGTAACAGTGGAATGATTTTTCACGATTTTTCATTATTTTATCATTCGAAATTCTGGTTCTCGGCGGTTACTGCCTGGATCGACCTACTACATAGATATATGCTCTTAATACTTTCTTTTACATCCCTTTTGCTTATTTTCCTTCTTTTGAGCTTCAGCAAAAAAAATTTTTCAAACCGAAAAGTGAAGGTGGTCACCCCGTACCAGCTCAAAAGTGAAGGTAGGCGGAGAATCGGCTCCGACTATCGCACCTCTGATCGCCGTGCGGCACTACCCATCTAAAGACCTCGATCAGGAGGGTTTGATATGCACCAACATCTGGCAAAATTTGATATCCAATTAAATTTTCTTTTTGAGATGACTGTATTTATTCTCTAAGTTTCCCATTATTCTTGGATTACCTTAGATTGTTGGCTAATAACTGTTGACAAGACTTACGAATTGGCAGCTCCAAGGAAAAGCTGGCGGAATCACAGAAAAACGGTT
The DNA here is from genome assembly GCA_958299035.1 of Cylicocyclus nassatus. Lineage (NCBI taxonomy): Eukaryota > Metazoa > Nematoda > Chromadorea > Rhabditida > Strongylidae > Cylicocyclus > Cylicocyclus nassatus. The sequence continues at coordinate 44,085,780 of CATQJL010000112.1, read as the reverse complement.
GTTGTGCTCCACTTCGTAAATCGTTGCTCTCCAATTTGCTTTTAATGAAGTGCGCGGATGTGCAGTGTGACGCACATACTCTGCACTCGTCTCTCCATCTCGCCTTCAGCTTTATTCAGCCACAAGCAGTCTCCACTGATGTCAATGTGGAACATATTTGCAAACGTTCCATGCTGATCCTCTAGTGTTAAATTACTGTTGTTGCGATTTTTCTTTTCTAATTGATGCAAAGTATTACGCTACAGCATAGGAGAAGAAGATTAATTGCAAGTAAGTGCTACTTACGGCGTTTTTGGAGCCTATATAGCTGCCCTCGTTGTGCCGTTCTCTTCATGAATGATGAATGCGGCTAAGGACAGAAAATTTGTAGTTGTTGCTAACAGAATGGCAACTGACTTACTCAATAAACTGACATGCAGACTTCTTTCCACAGTTTTTTGCTACATCATTTAGCAGACTCACTCTTCCTCCTAATTAACAGCTTTTTTGATATATCCCATTGGCAGACATGTTGCTTTCTCTTTACTTTTGCTAGGAATCTTCATGGAGGAACGCATATATAGTCAGCTCGTCATTTCTCGTAACATTTTCGGCAGACTGTACTCTGCTGGTGCTCCCATCTTATTGCTGACAATATTCCTGAGATTGAGATTGTAGTGTAGACTGACTTTGCTTCAGACTCCAGCGGATTACCGAGCCTTACTTAGCTATTTCAATATTCTGTCGGATTGTTCAACATCTTGCGAAGTGACCTTCAATGTATGACTTCAACATAAGTGGCTTCGTTCAAAGAAATCTGAGCACCTTCACTTGTACTTCCCATTTCATGCTTCTTTTTTGAATTGTACAGATTTTTTTATCAAGTTGCAAGCTCTTTATATGATTTAGGCTGATGCCCTAGCGCAAATTAACATGAAACAACGTATGAAAGACTTCTGTGTTTGCTATCTAATTATTCAGACTTATTCTTGAAAGGAACGAAACTTATTTGCAGCAAGCAAAATTGGTTTTAGCTGCTATCTCGTTTACTTTTAACTTATCCTAGCTTCTTCGGCATCCGCTTTCAATGTACGTTACTTTTCCATCATGTTCATTATAACAATTATTTAAACCCTTCCTTTCTTCTCGAGCATGTTTAAGAAGCTGAAATTCGTAGTATATGTTCCGAAAAGACCAACTGATGCGACAAAACAGATTATTTATATACAAGTCTATTTGTTGATGTGCTCAAGATGCATCAGGAAGAAAATGAGGAAAAGAAAACAAACAATAAACATGAAACTAGCCAATACCAAATCTCAGGGAGATTTGGTCAAATCTCAGGGATGGTCTAATCTCAGGGAGATTTGGTCAGGAGCCTTTATTTACGTATGCAAAAAGCTTTTACTTTTATAAAACTGGATGTCGTGAGACGACTCACAATAGGCAGAGATTACTCCACAATATACAAGTAATTATTGAGCTGAAGTCTTGTTTTGTGGTTATGTTTATTTTAGAAAGTATGCTTTGCGTCCGTTTCTCAACATCGTGGAAGATGATAATTGATTGTGAGATAATTTCGAAGAATCGTCGAGCGCAGCGAGAAGCTGCATCGTCTCGGCTGCTGCACGCAAGTATCATTTCAAGTGATTCACATTTCTTTTCCATATCTTTTATAACATCTATCATCAAGATATATAAGCTTGCGGTATGGTAGAATCATATTTGCTGACTTCGAGTTTGATCAGTTTTTTGTAGTCTTCTTCCCACTAATCTCAAGCGATTATAACACAAGTATAAAAACAGGTATCCAGTGAGAGACAACAAGTATCGTAGCAATTCTGAGTGGCACACAAATTTTTTACCATTTATTCCTGTCATGATCATTTTGGCATTAACACTCCATCGTTATGTACATAGTTCTAGTTTGTTTTATGTTATTTGTTTTATGTTTATTTTGTTGCTTTTCTTTTATCGTTTTTTAAGTAAATGCGGTTTATTTACCCAAGATTTAGTTGAGGTATACTACACCACATACAAGTTCTCGTGGCAACTAATAAAGTATCATTTATTCTACGACTAGGAGACGCGAGACCGCATTGCACACATTGTCTAAACAAGCTTAATCGTGTACTTAGCAGGTTTATACTTGTTATTTATCTCGTCCGTTAAACATTCTTTGAAACAGGGAAAGACAAAGTCAAACTTGCTGAGGCAATGTCCGCAATGCGGTCTCGCGTCTCCTAGTCGTAGAATAGTTCATCAAGTCTCATGGTATTAGACGGTTATTGTTCTGCATATCTCTCGAGTACACCTCAACTACATGGATACTTTGATAACGTACGATAAAAAATAAATTGCTTATGAATTTATGACTTGTGCATACCGATATGCAAACATTTTGCGACCTTCTTGTATGAAGAGGAAGTGGAACTCTATCTCCCTCCCCTTCTTCCTGTCTATCCAGTTCTGCTGTATGTTCTTCTTTCCTTATTCCCCTTGAACGTTCTCCACTTCTTTAAGTCGCGCATATTGACTACATGCCAAAGTAGGGAAGGGGAGGGAAGTGTTGGCAAAATATATCAAAAGTTTACCTGTGCAAGCTATCATCTATTCTACGACTAGGAGACGCGTGATCGCACTGCGGACGTTGTCTTAACATGTTCGAGATTGTTCCTCCTTGTTTCCAAAGAGTGAATAAACTTGGACGAGATAATTGACAAGTATAAACCTGCTAAACACACGATTAAGCTTGTTTAGACAATGTGTGTAGCGCGGTCTCGCGTCTCTTAGTCGTAGAATGAATGATACAATGATGTCCAAACGGTCTAAATTTTGTGCAAAAGCTAGATATTGGGCTTATCCACGATTGAACAAGAGGGAAGGAAATCCATTTAGTTTTGTCATAGCGGTAAAACATAGCTTAAGTTAATCCCTACAAGCAACATTGACTTGGAAACACTCGGAAGTTCCCTAATTATAGCTATACATCATATATGTAAAATTATCGTTTTATTCACTTATTCTACTTCCCGCTTTGATCAAATCATCCGAGTGAACTGACGCATATGAGAACTTCTTCTCTTCAAATAGAATTCAAGCTACATCTCTCGCAATACTCGAATCAAATTTGGTGGTCGGCACATTTCTAATGTGAAATATTTTTCCTTGGCGTAACACGTATAAAAATAGGGGTTGTTCAATTTCTAGCCAGCAATTCATTTTTTTTTCAAAAGCACTGAGCTGTACCGTCATTTGCATGAGAGCAGAGCCATTTTATTCGATCAGTGAATATTTGAATAATGGCCTGCAGTCATTCCAATTTCCGTAACGCAAGCATAATGAAGTGCAGCAAAGCAATGCCAATTCAGTTTTTTCCTCACAAAACAAACAAACCGAGGGAAAATGGCATGACATTTCTCTGATTGCGGCCATCTTTCAACTTTCCAGCTTGTCTTAGCTTTCGCTATAAATTGGCGATAACGGCCTGCGCAAGTTGCAATTTCACTAAAAGGATCAAATATGCACAAATTTTTTGCAAGCGCAGAAAAATTACAATTCCTGGAAACTATGGAAAGGCGGATCGTTGGCACGTGCTCGTAAAGCACGCTTGTGAAATGAAATTTCGAGGCGATAGAGCAGCATTTCAAGCTTTCATTGCTCTGAATTGGCTTTATACTGCTTCAGTAGTGACGTATAACCGCGTAGGATGTTGTAAAGTACGGATCTGATATAGTTTCCGCATCTTAAGAATGCATTTGACTCTTAATTCCGCCTAATTTTCGAACTGTATTGCGCTGAGGACCTTTGATTCATAAAACCAATGAGAAGATAGTGTCAATGCGTGGCAACAACACCTGCGCGTTAAAAGCGGCTATAAAATTAGACGAAATACGAGAAGAATGAGCTATAAGACCATTCCTTTGCGAGTGCGGAACCTATGCAATAAAATGCTACTCTATCTTCCCTTTCCTGAATGTGAAGTTGAGATTTCTATGTGTACCTTGTAGTTTGTGCTTTTGCCTTTCGCATTGCAAATGACCTTGACTTCTATCGCGCAAAAAGCTTATTTTGCACATTCAGTATGGCTCAGAGAAAGAAACTATGTCACAATATTCGCTGATTTTCGCAATTCAGTCAATGTGAAAGTTTTTAAAAAACTTTAGAGTAAATACAAGTGATTCCTTTCATTTGTTATAATTTTTTCCATGCCAGTTTCATATGGCAAAATTGTAATGTTAGCTAAGAAGAAAATTGTCAGGACTTAACCCAGTTATTCCAAACGTACAACATCGAACTTTTAAAACGCTGTTTTCAAATATATGTTTAAAGACTGCCGAACGATTCTCTGGACGGAGTTATGAGTGTTCTAATATGAGAAATTATTCAGGTTCCAACGAATATAGCTTGTTAGAAGACAGCTTGAGGGCGTGGATTTACAGTAGATATGGCTATTGTAATTACAAGGAAAAAGCACATCCATCGAGAACACAAAATAAATGTTTTTGAAGCGTATGTAGTGAACATACGTCACAAAACACTTGCAAATCGCACATCAAAGCCCATAACTCCTTTCATAAAATCGTTTGGCAGATAAGAACATATATGTGAGATCAGCGCTTCAAGGCGGACCCGATATATAGCTTGTTTGGTATGGCTGGGTAAAGTTCTGACCATTTCCTGCTAAGCCTAAAATCGTTTGGAAGATTATCAAATTCTGCAAGTCGCATCAGCAAGAGTGGATGGATGATTTACAAGTAAATCAAATTACTCTAGGCATCAATAATGTCGTTGCCAGAGCAAATCACATGTGCAAGGCTATCTTTACATATGTAAGCTTATTCGATGCAGTATTCCATACTCAATGGACTATCCTTCTTGCACTATTTTTTTTTCTATATTTGACTCTTGCAAGCGCTCGATTTTCTCTGGAAATCATATAGGGCTGGGGCCTGTGTCTTTTTTCTTACTGCAGTTTGTTTATGAGCATTCACTGTTTTTCAGATTTTCTTGATCACTCCATTTGCTCGAAACGCATTTTCATTTCTAAAATATGGTGCCGTCACAAAAGGTCCACCAAGTTGAAAAACTCTTAACAACTTCGTTAAAAGCTAAAATAAGCCTTTGTAAAGAGCAAAAGAATTCTGCTGAAAATATGTAAGTTCAACTGCACAGCATCAAAAAGACTTCGTTTTATAAGATGCTTACTTACGCCTTCTGGGAAACAGACCCAGTTTCTCGTTCTTGTCCAAAATCAACCCTGACTTTGTTGACGTAGATTTTTTGTACTGCGTTTTAACCAGCTTGTTTTGAGTAGTTTTCCTAGTTTCAGCTATTTTTTCACTCTGATTATCATACCAATATAGACAAATAAATAAGTAAATAAATAAATAAATGAATAAAATACCCATGCCAGCTCCTATATATAGTGAATAACATCCGGTTTAAATCTCAGGACAAGGAACCAGTCTTACCAAAAAAATTCTTATTTGACTTGCTTTTTTTTACGCGTAGAGTTTTCGGCATTTTTCGATGGGTATGATAAAGGTAATCCCTCACCCACCTCTCTTCTGGTAGTTTCAGCGCTTCCTGTACCCTAGTTATCCTCGATTTAGCAACATATAGATTTCATTGCTGTTCGTGTCCAAGCACTGATTTCTTTCGCACTGAATCCTAGAGTGAGCGGAACATGAAAAAGCTCTGAGGAGCTTCGCTAAATGAATAGCATCGCCGAGGCGGATAACAAGCGCAGAAACATGGAGCGGCGAATGGAAAGGCAAGAAATAAGGAACAATCGACAGTTGAAATCGAAATCCTTAGAGCCTTTGGCCTTGCCACTTGCAGTAAATTAGTATTTTTTCGACATGTATGTTGCATTTCTATGATTTTTGCTTGCCAAAAAACGTATTCACTCATATGGCGAGATCTGCTAATGAACAAAATTCAAATGGATTTGACTCATACATTATGAGATTGTTTTTTTTTTCTATTGACATCCCTTCCACAATTTGACTCTTTAGCCGCCTATAAGCGATAGATTTGTTGAATTGCCTTAATCAACATATCTTGTTTGTGCATCATGGCAGATGCTTTATGATTGATGAACTCATTTTACAAATGCCTTGAGATCTGGGCCCGTAGTAAAGCTGCTTCATTCGATCTCAGCTGAATAAAACTTCAGTTGAGGCTTCGACGAGTTAGCTTGCCTTCAGTCGAGCCATTGATTGATATTGCCAACCACCCACGATGATAAGATTGAGAGCGCCACGTCCATGCAAGTATACGAGTCAAGACGAGTTTGCCAAACATTCACATCTACGTCATGGCACTAGCGGCGGGGGATGTGGCCGCACGTGTTAGATCTTGTTGAGTCTCGTCAGCATCACTGTGGCTCCTCACCGACATGTTAAACTGACGTGTTTCGTAAGTTACTCAGGAGTAACTTACGAGAAGTTTCTCTGCGTATCATCAGTGGCACACTATTTACATCGATTGGTAGTCTAACTGAATGTGAACTGACTGAAGTAAGGTAGACTACCTCGTCAGGTAGACGGACGGTCAGCTGAAATCTCATTTTGCATTCTTGCAACGTGGAGAGCTGGTGATAGGCAGTCTACCTTACTGAATCTTGGATGAGGGCCTCAGTTCAGTTTACCTGAACTGAATTAGCTTTACTACGGGCTCTGGTCTTTCTATCTTCAGCCTATATTCCTTGACTTTGCATCGACGGGAACTCCTGACCTAGAGTGTTATAATCCTTCTATTAGAAAAAGAAAGGTTAGCCAGAAAGTATCAAGTTAAAACATAGATAGCAATGGCGGACAAAAGCCTCTCCTTCCTCTCCACCCTTTGCGGAATTTTCAGGTGTTCTATATGAACTATCAGGTTGTCCCATAAGTTCCTCCGTTTTAATTTTCAACCGCAATAAATTATGAACTTCTTGTTTCTAGATAGGATCCAAGGAATCATTTGATAGAGCAAAGCAAGCTCTACAAGAAGGCTATCTCGCTTTTGCACAAGCTCTGGTCTATCTCGAGTTTCAAGGCGAAATCAAAAGGATTCAACTGCTCGAAAAATCGAGAAAAAAACCATAACTCCGCCTAAGAAAATCCTACAAACTTTCTACTCGGTAAACACTATCCATTTAAGACATTTACATACGCTGTGGCCGTATTTTTTCCATGGTTAGAAATCAAGAAAACGAAGATTTTCACGTTTTTGCTAAAGCGATGCTGTGCTGTCCCTACACAAATATTGTATACTACTAGCCCGTAGAAGTACAAGTGTAAGTTTTCAGCTCTCTACAGGCACTAGTTTTCGAGAATTATGAATTTTAGCGTAAAGCACCCGACTAAAGCAAGCTGTATTCGATATTTCTCGAGAACCAAAGCTTGCAGGCTGAAATTAACATTTGTACTTCTACAGCTAATTGTATACAACTATCTATGTAGGAACAGCACAGCATCGCTTTAGCAAAAACGAAAACCTTCGTTTTTTTAATTTCTGACCGAGGAAAAAATACGGCAACAGCGTATATAAATGTCTTAAATGAGTGTTTACGCGAGCAAGTTAGAATTTTTTAGGATTTTTTTAGACGGAGTTATGGTTTTTTCTCGATTTTTCGGGCAGTTGAATCTTTTTAGTTCTCGCTTTGAAACTCGAGATGGATCAGAGCTGGTGCAAAAGCGAGATAGACATCTTGTAGAGCTTGATTTGCTCTATCGAACGGTATCTTGGAACCTATCTAGAAACAAGAAGTTCAAGATTTATTGCGATTGAAACCAAAACGGACGGAACTTATGAGACAACCTGATATAAAAGAAATGTTTGTTAACTGCAAACAATTTAGTGAATAATGTCTTGAGTCTGAAATCTTGGATTGAGTTACAAATCACCTTTGCAAGGATAAGATCTTCTGGCCGCGGATGCCGCCATACCCTCGAAGTGTCGAAAGCAGTTTTCCGCCAGCTTCAAGGCATAGTGAATTTTTAGGGGTTCCTTATTAGGACCTCCATATTAGTCCAATGTCCAAATCCCTTACGATGCGACCTCCCTACGTGGAGAAAAGTGCACTCGAAGTAGGGTTTTGAACGCTGTTTGGCTTGTACGGAACAACTTTCCAGTTCCCCCTTCGCATTTAGACAAGTGTTTCCAAGCGACACATTCCTTTTTGACGTCTCTGACCCCCGGCCAAAACTAAGGTAGAGCGGGACAGCTCGTCCACGTTACTTCTACGGGGCCTTCAAACAACAAAGTTTTTGAAATTTGTGGAGTTACATAATGTCGAAAAGGCTTGCAAATCGTAAAAAAACCCCGAGACTCGAATTCTGGGACACTGCCCTTGTGTGATATAATGGAAGCAGAGCCATAGTTGTTTCATACTGCAGTCACTGCAGAAGTTGCAATCATTTTGGCGCGAGCAAAAGATATTGATCGATCGACTGTCGTTGCTGCAGCAACTGCAGCATGAAACAATTCTCATGCCTGTGGTCAGGCACACGTCTCACGAAAATGCCCCCCCCCCCTTTGCACATCAACCTGGAGAATTCCTTTCTGATGATTCCACCCCCACGGCTTTATCATCTTGGAAAAACTGCGCTGACAAGTTTGATTTTTATGCCGGTAGGCCTAATGGGTTGTTTCATACTGCAGTCGCTGCAGCAACGACAGTCGATCGATCGATAGCTTTTGCTCGCCCCAATATGACTGCGACTGCTGCAGCTACTGCAGTATGAAACAACTCACTCTATCTGCGACTGCGGCTCATGCCATGCAAGCGCAGCTTGAAAAGCCATAATTCTCTCTTTCAAAGAAAGAGCTTGAGCAATTCTCTTACATGACAAAAACAAATTTTAAGTACACGACCCATCTCGAGTGTTGGACTATTTATGGATATAAAAGGTAAGCAATCAAATTTGGAAGCACTTTTAAAACCATGGTTCAAAGTGATATCAAGCTTTCTAGCCTAGGTCGAAAGAAATATTTGGTTTTGGCAAAAGGTTGCTAGCTACTTCGTCAATGATACCAGCATCGCATTAGAGTTGGAACAGACTTTGATGCTTATGGTGAAACCGCAGCGTGCGCAGCATATTCGGCACGTACGCTCGGCACTGTCAACGTTTGCACTGGCAAACCGATAAAGACTGCTCATGTGGTTTAGAAAACATCGAATCACAAACGAATATACTTTACAGTGCGGTTCATAATTATACGAACACCCCAAATTTTAGGAATTTCTGGACTGTTTGAAAGAAAGTCAAAAATCCGTTGGTACTATGCGAAAGAGCACAGCCGAAAACGGTGTACGATCCACAAGCGCAAAAGCATTCCCAAGATTGACATCGATTTTCATTCTTGTGGATCGTATACCGTTTTCGGCTGTGCTCTTTCGCGTCTTACAACGGTTTTTTAATTTTCTTCCAAATAGTCCAGAGATTCCTAAAATTTGGGGTGTTCGTATACTCACGAACCGCACTATAAGCTAAATCAGCTCAGAAGATAGGCGATGCTGTTTTCAGTGTTTCAGTACCCCTAGGCCCCGGACAGACTTCACGCGACTCAATCGTCGCGATCTAATCGCCAAGATTTCCATTCATTTTCATTTCACATTCAAAAATTTCGGGCTGGAAAAGTATCACGACCGAATGCAAGTCGATCGGCATGGAATGATGTTGTAACAGTTGTCTCGTCGCGATTCAGTCGCAACGATCAAATCGCGTGAAGTCTGCCCGGGGCCCTAGACGTATTCATTCCACTCCCAAGGCTCATCAATGGAGTGGCTGAAGAAAGAAAACAATGACAACACTACCTTTTATACCTGAGGGTTAACTATAGTTCAAAGATCAGGCTAGTGGCTATGTTATACACAAATTTTCTAATATTTCTGCAAAAAAATAGAAGGTTATGCAAAGACACGCCTAACTTTAAGCAACGGCAACGCTGGTGACACTGGCAACGATAGCTAACAGTGTATAGTTGAGTCATTTGCACGAAGTTTCAAACGGAGTTTGCTCATTTTTTGAAAGACCCCATGACTTCTTAGTCAACATTCTGGAAGGACAGTTCAGGCAGGCAATGAACAGGCTATTTTGGAATATGTTTCTGGTGTTACAGTATATGAATGTCCAAATCTTCTCTCTCATTCCCCGCATATCTCTTTCCTTCCAAATATTCTGTACCAGTAAAATAGCTTTCCAGGTCGATTAGCAGCTATGAAGGGAGCATACTACCTCAACGAGGGACTGCTTTCGCGGCTGCCACCTGAGTTCATTCTCGCTTGCACTCCTGGTTTGTTTAAGGTTTGTCGTTAGAATTATCTGAAAACGAGGACCAAGTATTGCTAGATCTAGCGTGAATTCAATTAACGGCCTTTGAATCACATACCTCGTAGTGCTAGAATTAATAGCTGCTTCGACCCTTTCTTGGCGGTAGATTGCCCCTGAAGAAATTCTATCCTTTTTGCGATTTTTCAGCTAGTACTGATAGTGCTTAACACACTTGGCCTCTACAACAGTTTAAGATGCATCTTGGACTTTTCAAGATTTGATTCTTACATTAAAAATTCTTCACATCCTCCCTCGTTTTCTTTCTCGCTGTTCGAGAGAACTTCTTGCTCTTTTCCTTGCATAAATTTGCAGTTCAACTTTGCCATTCTTCGAAAATGTTTGACGTTAGAATTCCCTCTCTTTCGAGAGCCTTACTGTTTTTCAAGCTCCTTTTCGCTTTATGCTTGCATTCAAACATTATTTTCTTATTATTTTTTTTAGCTTATTTTCTTCGTTGATTAATACTAAGTTTTGATATTTATTGTTTTATTTTTGTTCTTGTTGTTTTTTCTCATAAGCAACCATGCGGAGATATTTTTTTATAGTAATCCAAATTAAGCCTCGTGCACGTTTAGTAGAGCAAAGCATAATCTACATAATGGCTTTTTGAATCTCGCAAAGCCTATGACTACATGAAATTTGATGCCGACATCTAAACTTCATAAACCCTCAAAAAATCGGATATGCTTCCGAAAAATCCTACAAAGCTCCAACTTGCTCAATGTATGCAGTGAGACAATTTTATATACATCTGCTAAATTAAAAATAGGCCGAAAGTAACTGTCGCACCGGCTACGAACTTGAAGTCTTGCAACTAGCATTACAAGGTACTTTTTATTATACGTTGAGCAGCTTGTAGTACAGAATACAATCAACCTTTTACACCTTTTATACAATGAGCTGTTGATTGGTAATTGATTAATTCATTTATCGTTGATTTAGAATATATGTACGTAAGTAAACAGAAGCAACGATAGACACTACGAACAAATCAGTGTTAATCTGCAAATTCTAAGATCAAATCTAAACTTCTAATTCAAATCTAAGACTGTCTGTTTATGGACTCCATTTACATATATTTGTTGATGCCGACGTATGATAGAGATCCTAAGATTATGCAGTGAGTTATTTACTCTCTCACTACTATTACTTGGTTTAGCTGATCGAGGTGACACCAAAAGGTTTTGCCATAGTTGCTATCAAATATTGAAACAAGCAGCCAAGACTTTTTATAACTTTACCCAATTTTAAATCTTTCTCTTTTAATGAGGAGTTCTTGGTAAGAATTAGATATCAAAATATGCACCGAAGGGAAGGAACGAAAGTGAAATAATTATCAATATAACCAATTTCTTCTATTGTAAAACAGCTCGATATTTTCATAAAAAACCGGGGAAGGTCCTTAGTCGAAGTGGCCTTTTCAGATGAGGCATATATTCTCCGAGTACATCGAACGCTGATTCCAAATGATTTTAAAGGGCAAGAAGTTATGAAAGTCTTTGGAACGAAAATTTAGAGGCGTGGAAAGAAGGAAATCATTCACGGAAGCTTTCCTTAAGCTAGATTTAGCAGAGATACCTGCTAATTTAATCCTGTGCAAAGAAATTTCTGCTTTATGCGTAATCAACACTAGTCTATGTACGAGTTGTACAAGTTGTTTCATTCATCATCCTTATCGCTCGTTAAATTTTCCGACTCTTCAAACGCTCAAATCTCCTTATTCAACGGGGCTCTGCAGCTGAAAACAGATCTGGAAACAAGGTCTAATGCCTTTCAAAAATGTATCCAACACATTCTGAAAGGCCACTCCGACCAATGATCCTTTCTCTGTAAGTGGCAAACGCGACTCTGCATCGGATCATAAAAGAGTTTACCATCTGTTTCACTTTAGTCTCTATTGCTACAGTTCGAATCGATTAAGGCATAAACAGCGCCCACCACACATGTGCTAAAATCGAACTAAATTTCGTTATTTTTGGCAAATAGCAAGAGATATCGTGTTGTTCTTTCTCACAAGCTTGCGAAATCCAAATTGATGTGATGTAGAACGTTTCGGAAACTTGTGCGTCGTAATACTTATTTTAGATATGATCTTCTAGACCATTACCACACCAACTAGATTGGTTCGGAGCATAAATCGGGAGGGTTCCCATTTTTGATTCTTTTTGGCTTTAACTATTGAAGCTCACAGAAATCTATTATTCAGTGAGAAAACCGAATCAAGCCATTCCTTTTCAGGCCATAATTGGTCTAACTTAGTAGATTTCGATAACTATTGCTCTCCAATTCACGACTGAATAAAAATTTAGAGTTACTAAGGGTGAGCCAAGGCCAGGGCTCGGAACGAGGTGGCTTACAAGCAAGCTGGATATCGTTTTTGGGACGAAAAGCAAAGGGGGTTTCGTTTTTGTGACCGAAGACACACGCAAAGTTGGCGATTTGGCGACGTTTTTTTTCAGTCGACGTTTCGTTTTTTGGAGGATTTTTAGGGAATATGGTGGGGGGTCAAAGGGGGCTTCGTAAAAATACCCAAAAGTCAAGGGGGACTTCGTTTTTTGCATTTTCATCTAGCCACCTCGTGCCGAGCCCTGGCCAGGGCTTCCAGTCGTCTCGTTTTTCTATGTACAATTTGCCGTTAGAGGTAGAGACGCAGAGAGAAGGATGTCATTGCTAAAAGTGTTTTTTTACTGTACTGACATAGGAAGCGTGTATAGTTCGAAGTGGCTTTTCCAGTTGATTCTTATACCATGTTAAAGAGCATTGAGAGCTGATTCCAAATATGCTTTTGTCATCTGCCAAGCATATCTAGACGCCGAGTTATGAGTGTTTTCTAGAGCAAAAATGAATACAGAATCTAGGCAAAAACAATGATTACAATATTTTCTGCTCTCAACTAGAGCAGTGCTGAGTGTGAGGGCATTAAATAGAAGGTACTCATTGAATGAAGTGCTTTGATAATCACCACCTGACCATTTGAGCAATTCTGGACGATTTTGTCCCAATTGCGCATTCAATTGTTCGGCATAAAAAACGCTTATAACTCGGCTCTATAGGAGCTTGGCAGATTAGGAAGATGAAGCTATTAGGGTGATCCAAAAGTAATGGGGCACCTTGATTTTTTTGAAAATTCTTCAAGATTTCTTTCTGATTAGCTATGAACAACCAGCAATTTGAACACTTGTATAAAGTGACCTTCGCAGGTTATCCTGTCAGCACCTTGCAGCACCTCACCGACATTCCTTCAAGCGGCGCTTCAAAGAAGTCAGACAGACTTTTTTGAACGCCATCCGAATTTGTGTTGCTGCACCTGAAGGACCCTCGACGTATAGCATACCAATCGAAAGAGCTTTCCAAGTTCTTCCTAAAGATTACTTGAATATTCAAAAAATGCCCACTATTTCATACAAAAAAGGCACTTTATTCGAAAATGTGGGGTGTTTGGCGTAGATTTTTTGACTAAAATTCATGTTTTAGCCCACAATTTCTTGAAAACGAGAAAAGTCGAAGTAATTTCCATATATGTGAATAGACGTAAAAAGCACTATCAGAAAGCAACTGTTAAAGTTGAGCTTATTTGATTACCTTGATGAAAGGATAAGTACTATCTCTCTTGATACCAAATGCTATATCTTCTATTCTAAAGCCTTGGGACCACCGAGCTATTGTGGATTTGGTGACAGCCCCCTCACCGATTGCTGCGCGCATATCTTTGGTAGGCTCACTTGTTCTACTGCGGCGCTGCTGATCAAAGTTCAAAATTGCTTGAAGTGATGAGCTTTCATTTTGAGCGCTTATAAAAATAACGCCATGTGACAGTGCCCAACTATAGACCTCGATCAGAAGGTATTGTTATGTACTAACATCTGCCAAAACTTGAACTTCCAATTAGCTATTCTATTTGAGAAAACTGCGTTTATTCTCTAGGTGCCCCATTACTTTTGGATCACCCTAATAGAATTTCCGTTCAGTGCTTTACAAAGTTATATAGATGAGTGTGGAATGATAACTTCGACTAAACACGCTTTCTGTGAGAAGAGCAGAATGTTTTCATGGAAAATTCGCCAAAGTTTCGCAAATTGATGTTTCTTAAGTCATTGAACACAGTACCGAAGTGACTATACCACAGGTTAATTCGGAATAATTGTGCAGTCATGGGAGATTTCGTTACGCTCGAAGCCAATACGTGGCGAGCCCTGAGCATAATTCCACCCCCTTCCCCTTCTTACAAACAAGTGGCTTTCCAGCACATTGCAAGATGCTTTAATAACTTGATAAAGCTTCTAATAAGCATAATCATCCCCACTTCCACCGGCTGACTTGTGTCTGCAAATTTAATAGACCGTAATTGGGCTCTGGAATCTCTTTTCAGTCTACTGCTTAAAGGCAGCGTACACCCAAAACAAATGCAACAGATGTTGCAACAGCAACTGCAACTGCAATTGCAGCTTACGCTGTTATGGATTCGTCCGGAGGAGGCGGAGCGAAAGAAAAGGGGCGGCGTGAAAGAAAATTGAGAGGGGGGGGGTTTTCTCCGCTCAGAAGCAACATTGGGAGACCGGACCAACGCAGTTGGTCTTCTTCTGGGCCCAGTATATGCACGGTGTAGAAAGATCTAGGAAATTCGGTAATTCAAATTTTGGGTGTACGCTGCCTTTAAACTCAATTCAGAAACTTTCTACTGAGCGCTTCTGTACTCTCAATAAGTTGCGCACAACCTTTGCCTTGTAGTCGGATTTTCAACTCCGTTTTGAATTCAAAGGATCTGGTCCCAAAAACTCGTCTAAGACCCAAGCATACCTCACTCGATTTCAGTTGCGACGCGATTTGGAGCACGTTCACAAAAAAGCACGTTCAAGTAGCAAAAGCAGAAAGCAAAAACACAAAAAAGCACATTCAGAAACACATTCACCAAAAACCTAAATAAACGTTCTCGAAACCTATTTCGTGGAATATGCACCATAAAACACTTGACAAATCGCACATTTAAACGCTCATAACTTCTCCCAGATAGCCGCTGGCAAATATAAACATGTATTTGTGATCAGCGTTTCAAGCGAGTTCCGATGACAGCATTCTTGTTATGGCTGGGTTGAGTTCTGACCATTCCCTGCTTGGTCTTCCCAGCTGTTAGCCCAGAAACAAGTACAGCAACGGCATATACGATTGTCTTATACGGAGTATATATGCGTTTGAGTGAGAGATTCTGCAAGTTTTCTTTGGAAGAAGATCTAAATCTTTTTCAATTTTTCGGGCACTCAAAACTTTCCACGCTCGGCTTCCAACTCGAAATGTACACCCTGCGTGCTAGAAAGAATTGAGAAGCCTTGCTTAATACATTGACGACAATACGGCCCACCGGTGGGTCGTAAGTTTTCGAAAGCTCTAGTTTTGCCAGCATGCGATGGAATTTTACCGTATTCCGGCACATGATTGGGGACACCTTGGCGAAGCTCTAGCCGGAGTGGTCCGGGTCCGGGATACTGTAATGTAATGTTGCGGTAGGTATACCGTAGATAGAGGTAAAGCACAGATTTGAGCTCGAATTTCTCGCAGAGTGGTGCTGTTCTTGACAATTCATGTTCACATGCACAAGAAATACAGGGAGAGCATGAGACTGATGTCAGCCCATCAAAAATTATCGATTGTATTAATTTTATTGATTTTTCGCATTGTTCATCCCAGGAAGCTCAAACCTTGCATGTATAGGTTTTTTAGCATGCTGATTACGAAAATGATAGTCTCAGGTTCTAATACCGCCTTTTTACATCAGTTTCTTGATACTTAAAAAAATTTTACAGTACTGCTACCGTAGCCCCACTGTGGGAAAGTAGTGAACAAAGTGGACACTATAATCACACTATAATCGTGACAGCATGTGAAATAATCCCAAAACACAGTTTTTTACGAAAATCCGCGATTTGGGTTCGTACAGAGCGACTACCGTAATCTTACCGTATACTGCCAAAAACTGAAACAAATCATATTTTGATAATCAGCGCCTTCGATAACCCTTGTGGGGATATTCTCAGAGACATGTTTTGAATTTCTTACAAAAAGACTACCATTTCGGACAATACGACCCACGGGTGGGTCGTAAGTTTGGCAGAGCAAAAAAGGCTCCTGTCCGAAATGGCAGTAATCGAAAAATCGGCCTTGTCGTCAATGTGTTAAGCCCTGACACACTCTACCTGGAACGCCCATAAACGGCCGCGGAACTGGTGGGGAAAATGAGGCGCGCCCCAGTGCCAATCGATTGGAGCACGTTATTCTTCGCGGACTTAGTCACTGCTCGCAAACCGCTGCTGTATCAGTCTTCATAATTGATCTTCCACACTGTGTTATAGGGTCATAAGTATTGGCTTGTTGTAGAGAACTGTTCACCTCCATGTTTCGCTTTCACATATGGGGACATACCTTGATTAGAAGATTGTACGCGCTGAACTCTGTATGTTCAAAGCTTTGCTACTTTAGGTCGAAGGCCAGCGTAGAGTCTTTTCACACCCACATCGGGCGCATCCGCGACAACATTGTCAACTCTCACGTGCTTACGTGCATCTATCGGCCAAAACCTCTCGAATACAAACATGACGTGGATGAAACTCTTTTTAATAGAGTTGTTCGGCCGAGGATATCATCGTACAATGTGGAGGGTTCGAAACTGAACATGGTTAGCCTATCATCCTACGCTCACCCTCAGTAATTTTTATCAACATTTCACCGGGTTTTTTGGCCATGAGAAGGTCGAAGTCGATTCTGCACGTATCCCATTTTACTCGGTTAGGGCCTTACAATGTTTTTGTGCAGTAGTTACTTTATCACTAACAAAGTGTCAGCCCATCCATACTGATTTTACATGGATCGGGCAAAGTATGAATCTACAAACGCGTATGTTGAGGATGAATATCATTCATTCCTGACCAAGAGACACGAGCACGCTTCGGGTACGTATGGTCAACAAGTTCATGAGTGTGTTTTAAAGCATTTTGGTAAATCACTACTAGACTTGAAAGATCATGTTCGAACTCGCATTATTTGACAAGCTCGCATGTTCCTTCAAGAAAACTAACGAAAACGCGTCAGAACCCACTCATGGACTTGCTAAGCAAACTTATGCAAAGCGTGCCCGTGTCTAATAGTCAGAGAATGGATGGTACCTTCTCTTAGATTTGAATTTTGTGATGTGGGAAATGTACAAACAATGTTGGCGAAAACACTACAGCTTTGATACGGATCGATAAATAAGAAGCAGACGGGTAAAACTCACAAAGCATGGCAATAAGTAAATGTCCTAATTCAGATGGCACCGAACGCGCTAACATGGACAAAACTGGAAAGCAAGTGCCCACAGTCACTAGAACCATACATTGAAGCATCGCTTGGATGGTCGCTTGGAGATTGCTAATCATGTTGTAGTGATGTTTTGACGATGACTATGCATTTGTCCTTTGAAAGAACAAGGTGGTGATCCCCACTGCGGCGACTGTTCTTCGCGTGAACTGCATACTTTGCGTAGATGATGCAAAAAGCAACAACAAGAAGTGCTTGCAGTCTCAATATTTATGACTCTATAACACAGTGTGGAAGATCAATTATGAAGACTGTTATACCAGCAATTAGCGAGCAGTAAGTCCGCGAAGGATAACGTGCTCCAATCGATTGGCACTGGGGCGCGCCTCATTTTCCCCACCAGTTCCGCGGCCGTTTATGGGCGTTCCTCTACCTGCTTAAGCTGCTCCATAAAAGTATATTGCGTTTTTTTAAAATTCGGAAGAGTGCTCACATGTCAGTAACTTCATTGAACTCAGTTTTCAGCCTAAGAGATTTGGAATATACTTTGTTCTTCTACCTCTTTCTCCCCCACGTCACACATTCTAACATAGTTTTCTAACATTCGTTAGGTATTTGAATTTTTTGATTTTTTAATGATCTTCGACAACCCAAAAAAAGAAATTCACATTTATCTTTAGACTACACTACCAAGTTTGCATGAATTAGTAAGGAGAAAGTTTGTCTGAATGAAGAAAATGATTTTCATACACAAAGTTCTTTTCAGAAGCTTTGCATGTCTAATTAAGAGACCCCTTTCTAAATAAGCTTCATTTTTTATAGAAAAGAGAAACTCAAACAAGTATCGCTTTTGAGGCGTCTCTGGACGCGAAATACGATCTCAAAACCACACATGCAATGCGGAACACTGGTGCTAATAAACGTTATCACAATCGAAGTTTTGCTATGATTAGCCAGATGACTCTTTATATCGCTTGTTCTTCTCGTCCTCGTTTATTTATTTATTTGTTTATTTATTTATTGAGTGCATCCATTAATGCGCCAAAGGAACGTGTTTATGAAAAAAACATCAAAAATGTCGCCCCCCCCCGGAGTACGTTGGGCGGAGCTTTTGCGGACATTTCAACACGTTGGTGAACAAACATGTTAACCCTCTACTACAACGCAGTTTTTGTAATCTCTCGCTGGCAACCCTGCCGCGTGACAACAGCATATAAACGTGGCAGTTTAGAGAGTACAAGAACCATGCTTTGCAGTAGAGGCTTTACAAGTTCATCAACGTGTTTGATCCGCAAAAGCTCCGTCCAACGTACGCCGGGGAGACGACGATAACACAATGTCGACATAAAACCATATGCATCACCAGTGGTCTTATGCTATGAGTTTTAGGGAACATTTTGAGTCAAATATGTCTCCTTTTCGAGGTATATGTGCATTTGTAAAAAAACGGACAAACTTCCACTATTATAGAGCCATGGTATATAAGTCTTAAACTTATCACTTACAAGTGAATCCAAAGAGGAAAACATCAAAGCGAATGGGTGAAACCATGCAAGCTTGGAGGCAACCTCTTTCAGTTTCCTCTTAAATCGCTACCATGGATGAAAATACATCATTTGTTTCATTTTGTTAGCTCTTCAATCAGAACACCGTCACGTCAATGTATCACTAGCTTCCTCCTTGTAGTTGTAGAGTGATATAACCTCTCAGACAAATGACCGGAACTTCCGCAGAGCGCTTGCGGAAGTTCCGTAAACATGCTGCGGAAGTTCCGAAGAATGCCAACCACAACAGCAAAAGAAAGCACCGAAGCGAGATTTGAACTTCACTCTATTGACTGTGAGACCCGCCCACTATCCTCTACGCTACGGCTGACGGTTCGATAATGCACTCTAGTTGTTGGCGAGGCAACATCACGAGACAACACATTCAAAGTCCTGCGGAAGTTCTGGCCGGCCAAAGTGCTGCGGAAACTCTGGTATTTTTCGGAATTTCCGCAGGATTTTAGAGAAGGTTCTGCGGAAGTTCCGGTTTTCAACCAGTTTGGCATGAAAATCCCGCGGAACTTCCGATTTTCAACGTTTTCATTTTTGCAATAGTGAACGAAATCCTGCGGAACTTTTGCAAATTTGGCTTGTCCTGTGGAAGTTCCGGTGATTTGTTTGAGCTGTTATTTCTCAAGTTAGATGCATAAACAAATGAATCCTAATGTAGTCAAACACAAAAAAACCCTTACCAGCAACCGATTTGAGAGGAAACACGAAGACTACATACAACAGGCATTCCAGAACCTTGCTTTGACACAGGCAAGATATTCGCTTAGAATCTAGAACATTTCCTTCAACCTATCAATAAATATTACACTTAGCTGTTTGATCTCCCTCCTCAAAGACATCCCAGCACTGGTTTCTCATGCCATTTCCACACCTTTGCCACTGCATTCAATGCTCAATGACTGCCCACTCTATTCTTGAAATATGACAATTCATAAGTAATGAGAAGAAGGGGACTTATTAATCCACGTCATGCCCTCCAGATTTCATTTGACTGAATCTTTGATAAGCAAGAAATCCAAGTCTTCTTCTCCCATTATTCCGCATTGTCTTCCAGCTAGAGTTTCCCAGAAAATAATGAACCAGTTTGTCATAAGAAAGGTCATTGAATATTCATGGCTTGTGAAGCAGGCCCGTTTTGAGCATTTACTTTCTTGGTTGCATCAAATTGAGTTTGAAAAATCTCTCCTAACATTTTTTCAATATGTTCTGGATATCTGCGTTTATTTTGTAAACTGCGTCACCCCTGCTTCGCAGAGGCTCGCAGTGGTCGATATGGAACGTTAGAAAAAAATTTACGTAGCAGTAGGGGTTTTCGATAAATTCTGTTGAGTGAACACTAAGTAATGCCGAACAAGAATGAACCTCCTTTGTTGTGCGACTTCCCATGCTTTGAAGCATTGTAAATCATTCCTCACTGTATTTTTGTAACGGACAAACTCCACAGCCTCAGATTGAGCTGCTTATTATTTCGTTAATGCTGTGACGTTTCTCTGTGATATACTTTTACATTTACCAAGACGAACATCGGCGCTTCTTACCGCCCTTCACTTTTTGAAAGTTTTATGAGGAAATGTAATTATTTAAGGTGCTCAAAAGTATTGAAAACGTTTCATTCTTTCTTCCAGATCTTCATAGATAAGACAACCAATATTATCAAAATTCAAATAATAGTTATCGATGGCCTTGATGATCTTTACTACAACTGCGCCAATGAAGCAGGTGTAACTTTTGGTGCTCTCAAATTTTTAATTCCCATAAGAACGCCTTTTCATCTGTTAAACAAAATCAAATAAAGGCAACTGAAGTAACTAATGTATTATTTACCCAAACAAACAAAGGCTTGTTTACAACGCACAACCATCACATGGCACCGAATTTTTGCTATCTGTGTACAATATTACTCCAAATCATAGAAGAAGTTTCCAAAAATTTATGTGTCCTATACCCGTTCTCGAATATGTTGGTTTCTAGACCAACACCAATCCAACTGGGTTAGCTCGGAGCATAAATATCGGAGAGTTCACATAAGTTTTGAACCTTTTCCATTTGGACGATTAGAACGCTCAAAAATTTACATATAGTGAAGAGCGCGAATCAAACCATTGCCTCTCCTTTTTTGAGCTAAAAGCGGTGTAAACCTACGCGTTATTAGATATCGCAGTCTCCAGTCACATGTAGTGTCTATTGAACTATTGGCGAAAAACGCATCGCCAGATTGTTGAGGTCACAAAATTTGGTTGGCCTAGGAGGTTTTCGACATTCTGGGCACTAAAATGATACCATAGTCAGTTACAGAGCCTGTAATCATCAGTTTTTTTTCGTATATTACACAAACGCTAGCATGACGAAGGCGCAGAAGTAGTATTAGTCAAGCTGTGCGAACGCGTCGCGCGCGTATCTTCACCGTTGTAAATCCTGCGCCTCATGCGCTCCGCGGCTAGTAAAGCCGTTTTGGGTCCAAACTTACTGAGCCTTCGTCATGCAGCAGCTTATACCTGAAAATGCAATTTTTCCACCATTTTATTGTTATTTTGATTGAATAAGGGTTTTCCTACTAATTTTTACATCGAAAAGAATCTCGTAAATTTTTGCGAAGTCATGGGAAGCATCGTTTCCAAATGCTCCAAACCAACGCGAGCCGGGCCCTGCGTCGGTCTCATTCACTCACGAATTTTCCAGTCATCATCCATGTTGTTTTCAGCATTGCGTATTGAGTTTCAGCTAAAAGAGTCTTCAGAACCGCTTATTATCGCTTGTGAATAGTCTATGTCGCGTAGGGACTCCAGTCTCCAGCTGCTCCGGGCCTTGGTGTTCAAAGCGAGGGGTGGGCAATTGGGTTTTAAAAATGTCTACACAACAGTGAAGGCTACTGCAGGAGGAAGGCGCAGAAGCCTTATTAGTTGAGCGGGCGCAAACTCGGCCTGCGCGTACAGTCTTTTCAACCCGGAGTAGGCGAAACATTCCTAGTGGAGCAGCGCGTACGCGCCGCCGCTGGCTCAGCGAGATAGATTAGAATGAAGAGACGCAGACTGCAAAGCGGCGCGAGTCGTTGCGGAGCGGATTCCCGCCAGTCCAATTTCCGCCTAAACTGAGCTGAAGTCTACTGTATATTCACCGTAACGAACCTCGCGCCTCATGCACTCTGCGGCTAATAACGCCGCGTTCGCGTTTAAAGATATTAAGCCTTCGTCATGCAGTAGCCTATAGACCTAATGTTCTTCAACACTCAAGCAAATAGACTTGACAAGAAAAAGCGGCTTTCAAAACTTGCGCAAGAATCTTACGCACTTGACGTACATACATCTTTTTGAATGTATACAGGAATCCACTTGAGGTACACTTCTTGCCACTGCGCTTTGCAAGCAGAAACCGTAAATGGGGGTACGGTTGTCCTTCATTGTAGAGCAGACAAACAATTTGATAAGCCTTCATTTTGCTCATATAAGTAAACACCAGTGGCGGACCAAAGGGGGGGGGGTGCCCACTTCCCTTTCCGAGAATGGGTGCGAAATTTTCGAAACTTACCTATATGGGTTACAAAATGTGCAGATGACTTGTTTATTTTTGTAAATAATTAAAATAATTTTTGAAATTTTTTGAAATTCAAATTAGCCTTATAAAAAATTTTTTTTGGGGGCGTGGCTGACACCACGCCCCTGTTTCCAGATTTTAGGGGTTGGGGACTCGCAGAAATTTGAGAAGCTCCCCAAAAAAATTTTCGAGTGCGTGGCTGACGCCACGCACCTTCATCTGAAAAATTTTTTTCTCGCGCCCCCTCCCGGTCCGAAATCCTGGGACCGCCACTGGTAAACACATCAATGAACCTATAGAAGGGGCCAGGTGAATCGCAGCGAAAAGTAGCCTACGGTAAGCGCCGTGGCTCATATATAGGGAAGCAAAGCTCAGCTCCACTGGTCCGTATTTTTTCCAAAGCAGTGAGATGTTCAATGTACTTACAAAAATAGTATTGTCAGATAGAACAGCACAGCACATTTGGAATTTTAAATCCTTATTTTCTATTGTCTTCTCTCATGACTTTAGTAGAGCAAATTCAGACTAGGTCGTCCCAAAAGTAATTTCGCTTTTTTTGAACAAGTGCCACAACCCGCAGAACAAAGTTATATAGAAGATTCCGGTAGCATTCGATGCAGTTTTCCATGTTCTTTCAAACGGTATCTTCAATCCAGAATTCCTTCCGCCTTGCCAAACTATAAAACCAGAATCAGTAAAGTAAATTAGGTCTCAAAACTCCTTTCTACAGGATGTTTTTGGGGATATTCTTGTGGCTTTTAAAGTGTTGCAACACGTCCTTTGCCTGCTTGTTCGTGATCCTCGTAATTTAAAGTGTCGGTAGGTTTGAGACCAAGTAAATACTGGGTCTTTCGACCTATCAATGAACGCAGGGCATTTAATCTGTCTGTTTCCAGGTTCGAAAGGTACAACATTTCGTTACATCCAACAATCTTTTTGTCGAGCAGCTTCTATATTGAACAAGTTGCCACCGTCCTTTTTAGCCGCGAATTCAGCAGCTCAACTGAAATCATTGCTAAGGAAAGTAGATATGCTGCAGTTATGTGGAGTTGACGACGTTATGTAATTTGCCCCCTACTGCAGTCAGTTATCCTCTCTTGGCATGATCTGTTGCGCATTTTTTGATCTTTCATAATGCTGCTACTAGGTGAGTGCACAATTACCAAGATCCTGAGTAACTCCTCTTCCCAGCATTTGATACAAGACGTTTTGCTCAGTTTGCATAGTTCTATTTACTTAGGGATCAGCCATCATACCAGTAATCCGAAGCTCCATGCAAGCTCCAAAAGCACAATCCTACACTGTGATCGGAGGATACGTTGCTGGCTGGTACGAGCAACACGTCCTTTGCCTACTTGTTCGTGATCCTCGTAATTTTTCTGTTTGATTTGATAGTAGCCGGAGTTTTCGTTTTCTGCTAGCTTCATCTCATACCTGGGAGTGGACTTTCTTGTTTCAGTACTGTTACTAACAATACGGTATGCTGTTGGTTGCGTTGCCTTCTGACCGCTCAATAAATAGTAGAATTAGCAGAGCACTTTTAGGTGCATCGAATAAATAAATAGCTGTTGAAGCAAGGAGTTCTCAGAAAACCATATAAACTGCGACCCATGTACAGTATACTTGAGTCCGAATCGAATAGAAATTCGATCATGCGAATAAAATATTCGAATATATTCGCATTCGAAATTCGATATTCTGAGTTTTTCCATTTTCGAATGATATTCGAAACTCGACTAATTGAGAAAACGGGGTTTCGAATAAAGTTCGAAAACTCGAATAATCAAAAAAGAGCATTCGAATAATATTCGAAAACTCGAATATTCAAAAAACGGGGTTTCGAATAGATTTTATTTGAATGTTTTATTTGAATGTTCATTCGAATTCGTACTCAAATGAATTCCGTACTCAGATTATTCGAGCTTGTTGCAGAGCCAGGTGGTGCTGAGTACTAAGCTCGCTTCGTTTGCGTTTTTTCCCTCAAAACTCTGTAATGCATCTTTTTGCAACTGTGATGACCTTTAACTATATGGAAAGTCGCATTCCTCCGACTGCTTGTGACAGTGAAAAATAGGTGTGGATTTTAACTGATGCTTTTCCGATCAATGAGATAGTTCGCACTGCTACTGGCACCAAATCAGCAAGAAAATTAGCTATCAAATTCTCATCTTCCGAGTTCATATACTGTAAATGTGTTGACATGCTTGTTTCTCTTTCTCTGCGTTGCTCGTGCTTTTGGTACGAAAAGGTCCACAATAGTGAGCACCCTTGCTTGTAAAACCTCATGCTGCACAACTGGCTCTGCTCTTTACCTTAGAGATTTTTCACGATTTGGTTTTTGAGTAAACGACATTGCAGCTGCAGTTGAAAATTAGACAGTTGAATTTTGCAGTTATTTACCTTGCAATAAAGTTTTGTTCAGTAGATAATATAGGATAGTTCTGTTCACAGTGCATCTAAGATTTCACGGAGGCTTGCAGGCAATTTAACACCGGTAGCTCTCAGCCTATCTACTATGGCAAAGACTCCACATTGAGAAATGCGAGCTTTGATTATGACAGGCCCCGCACCTACTTCACGCGACAGTCGTACGCGATTTGCCAATTACAAGATGCTAGACACAGGGTGAGAGTTGGTACCAGGGGGTTAAGGGAGGGTGCTGATTATGAAATAATTTTTTTGTCGATTTTATCGGTTTTTTTTTTGAAAAATTTTGAGCTACGAGGACGGGAGTATGGAACAGGGGGGGGGGGTAAATGAGGGTGCTGATTTAAACATTTACTTTGATGCTTTCAACGATTTTTGAAAAATCTTGAGCTACGAGGCTGGGAGTTGGTACGGGGGGTGAATGAGGGTGCTGATAAGATAAAATCTGTTTTATCGATTCATCGATCATTGGAAAATCTTGAACTAGGAGTTGGTAGGATATGAGGGTGCTGATTATGCATGAATCGGCTTTAGCCGAATACGTCGGCAAGTTTTGGATCTGATTGCTCTAGTTATTCGATAAATGATTCCAATATTTATTCGAAATTCGACTACCAATGTTCGAATATAAACGATATCATTCATTCGATGTTTCTGCTTTTCCGATTTTATTCGGGGTTCATTCATTTGAGAATTTTTAAATCTCGTTTATTCATTCGTTTATTTGAAACCAGTGCTTCACCTCTGCTTCGCAGAGGTTCGCACTGGCATCTTGAACCGTGGTAAACTCACTTTCTGAGAGCTTGTCTCTCAAATCATTGTTCGGTTTATTGCAACGTGAGCCGTAGTTAAAAATGAACCATACTCGCTATCTTAACCTCACATGATGTTAGTATCGTAAATCATTCCTCACTGTAATTTCGTAACGGACAAACTCCACACAACTTCAGATTAAGCCGCTTATTATAAGTCATGATTTTTCATTTTCGAATTTATTCGATATTCATTCATTCAATGAAAAATTACGAATTTACCCAAATATAATGTACAGTCGAATCATTTCATATGATCATGTGTGTCATTACACAATTGTGCACTTTTGGCGCTCCCATCCTGGATTCTTGGAGGAGGCAACCCTTCAAGTAAGTGTTTTGGATGTGTTCTGGATGTTTTCCTTCCTTATCAGTTACTATTACCTCAAAGTTGTAAACGATAACAAGCGGTCAGTCCCTTGCGTTTTTGCCACTGCAAATCCAGGATGAGAACGCCAAAGACGGACGGTTTATGCAGTGCACACATGATCATATGAAATGATTCGACTGTATTTACCTCGGTCAAGTGTTATTTTTTTTTCAATTCTTTTCTTCTATTCGCGAAGAAATTCAAGTAAACTATGGATAGAGCAAACCTTATAGGATACAAAACTGTTTCTGCCCTTTCCATAGTTTACTTTCCAAAATTTTCAAATTATTTCTCTGATGCTATCAAATATATTTGTTAACTTAAACCTCACCGATCATCAGCCGGCAAGCAACTTGGGGTTACTCGATGCAGAAATTATCATCTTTTAGAGCATGTTTTTCGTTCTTGATTTCAAAATTCTTGTAGGATAAATTCGATAAAGTTCATGTTTTTGAAGGCACCCCAAGCTGTACCCGGCAAATCCAAAATTCGATATTTTGAACTCCGGAACCTCAGTCTCGTAAAACCAGTGCTGAATCCTATTCCATTTTTGAAAGTACCAAAAATCGAGGATTTATTGGTGTTTGACGAGTCTGCGTCTGGTATAGATGGGGTAAAATGCAATGGTGTTGTTTATAAGTGTGTCAAAAATTGTGGAGAGCTTCGTGAAGGAGAGCAATATTGTGTATTCTATAAGGTTGCTCTACTTATCGTTACTTGAACTTTTTTGGGGCAATACAAATCTTAAAAAAAGTAGCGGGGTTTGACCTTAGTAAAAAGCGTGGGTCGCAGTTTATAGTAATTTACTGAGAGCTCATTGCTTCAACTGCAATATAAAAAACCATTTAAAAGTGCATGAAAAACTTGGAAAACTGCAATGAATGCTGTCAAGATCTTCTGTAAAGCTTTGTTTCGCGGATTGTGGCGCTTATTCAAAAAAGCGAAATTACTTTGGGGACGACCTAATAGAATCCGTAGCATCTCGAAACATGTATCTTAATTTTGGATTTTATCGCAGTGCTATATTTTTGTCACACGTCTTCCTAAGATTCGGCATAACGCTCGAGAGTAATTTTGTTTGTGAAGAAGCAATTGCAGGCCATTTTGTCGGCCGAAATTCAAGCCACTGTTTGAAAGAGAATTTTGGGCGTACGAAAAAACTGCGCCATTATGATGGAGTGCTTTCGGTATGAAAGAAATGCAAGCTGCTTTTATTGAATTCCCTGAATCTGTTTGATATCTGCAGTGCCTACAAGGTGTAGTCAAACATCTCTCTCTCTACCTCTTTATCATCAAGCTCAACATTTTTCGTCAAGACTTAGGCTTTCCATACTGCTTGCGATCATCCTTTTCTTGGAGAGAAGTCCGTCTATGGGAGAATCACGTCATCGTCCATCAAATTTGAGTATGTAAGAAATATTTTGCGTCATTACTGGCATGGACTTTTTGAAGTATAAAAACACCAGGGTGTGAAAGGAACTTGGCGTCACGTCTGGCAACTTAGAATTAGAAAGCACATTTGCGCCACTTTTGATAGCCCAAATTTCGGGACAGGGCCAAGAAAAATTAGCGAAGGTACCGAAAACTGATCTGAGTATTTGGTAGCAAAAGCAATTTTTCAGGTATCAGTAGATAGGCTAAACCTTTATGCATGAAACAAAACTTTGCATTACTTTTTCCGAAAAGTTTCAAGCATGCAAGAGTCGATTTTCTTTACTTCTCCTTATTCTTTTGCACAGATTTTCTTAGCTTTCTAAGTGGCTCAAGTTGCTCTCTGAAAGAAAGCAGGCTCTTTAAAATGGTTACAGATATCCACATGAATCGTGTTCCACGTGAAGTTTCAGGCGGCAATCTGAAATCTGAATGTTTGTAATGTAAACACCTGTTGTATTTTTTCGCATAGCTAGAATTCGGGAAAAAATGATAGGCATTATGGCAAACTCCGCCCGAAGTGAAGCAAATATCACACTTTTATACGTAGGTGCACTGATTATTGAGAAATATCGTTGGCGTTTGAGTCTCAAAAAACGCCTGAGACAGAATAGTAATTCAAGATAGTTTATCCATCATTTCATATGGAAATTCCACAATCCCACAGAATAATGGCGAAGCATACAGTAACTGTTTTATACAATACTGTTATGGTAACTGCATTAGCATGTCCACAGGCTTCAGAATTATTTCAGAAGATAATCCTTACACTAAAAGTTTTGAAATAACTCAACGTAGCGCCGTGGAAGCGGCTCAGGCTGGTAGATACCCGAACACTAGCTATACTAATAGTTTATCTGTTATGACATAAAATAAGAATCAAACAGTACACTAAAGCAATAAATAACAACATGGATCATTGGGTTGCTGGTCGGGCAGGCATCAGCCTGTAACAGTGGAGGGGTAGCTTGGGCTGCCAGTCGGTATCCTCCTAGCTCGAGGCTTGGTACGGGAATTCCCCCCTTGTGCTCTCGGTGGCGGCTTATATAGCATACTGCGGAATGCGTATCATTCGTCGTATCTGTAACAGTTAATCTTATTCTCACAACATACTAATACCTTATCTGTGCCTTATATCTTGTTCTCAACATAGCTCTTTCGCGTGCGTTCCTATGCGCCTACGCTTACAAATATTAGTCTTAATTGCTGAAACTGTTTCATTCGTATTACGCTTTTTTGTAAGACTTTTGCAGTTTACTGAGAAAATTCATTTCAATGTAGAGACGTCTGAGAAGCACAATTTCTTCTTAAAACAGTGAGGAGTGGGTCATGAACACAGCTTGGATCACTTCTAAAAAACAATTTGTTTCTGGAGCCTATCAAGACCAAAGATTTACAAGATTTACAATTTTAAAATGATGGAATGTTTCTGGATTTTCACCAACATCAAAACAATCTTTACTTCTTCTTCTTTGCTAGCAGAGTATGTCTTTTCTAAATCACTCCCAACATTCTCAACTTCACATAATTCCTTATGCTCGTTATGAAATGCTTCAAAGTCATCACTGTATTGCTCCCATTGAGCACTATCAGTGGGATATTTCAGATGATGCTGGTCACTTCCATACTTTCACTTGTTCGATCAATTGCACAGAACAACTCCTCAGATGTTCCTACGCATTCCATTCCCTCAACAAACCTCAGTAGCCAACCTCGCTATACTGATGAGCAGAGGTAGACTAGTTCATTCAGCATGTAGTCAGCAGCCAAAGTCTTTGTTTTGCAGATTACTGTACCATCTATTGAAGGACTACGAAAAAGCTGTACGGCCAGTGCGGAATGCTTCTGATACTGTGACCGTACGGCTGGGAATGACAATGACAAATATTTTCGATATGGATGAGAGGAATCAAGTTCTTACCATTAATGTTTGGCTAGACCAGGTAAAGCAAATTTATTTCTATACTCCATTATGCTGAACAAACATTGTTTTTACCAGCAACCAAACATAAATTTGAACTTGTGTTATCGTAGAAAATCTGGCGAAGTAATCTCACCCTACAGTACTGGAGCACGCTGAAAAAATGGTGTTTCCTCTAAAAAGTGTAATATCGAGTGTAATATGCTGTGAAGAGAAGCTAGCACTGAAATTAACATCCAAGCTTTTAGGAATGGAATGACGAGCTGCTGCGATGGAATCCAGCAGATTTCGGAGGCATCAAAATGATACGAATCCCATGTGATTTGATTTGGCTTCCCGACATAGTGCTGTACAACAAGTAAACAATACTTTTGTTGATTAGTGAATGCTTGGTAAAAGTGCAGAAATTCAGTGCCGACGATTATACTTCTGGCTATATGCGCTCGAGGGCCATGATACTCTACACGGGGACGGTGTTTTGGCCTCCTCCGACACAGTTACGAAGCACTTGTAAAGGTGAGAACAGTTACAGTCCTTGGGGTGAAGGACTATATGTCGCCAAGAGGAGGTATTCTTACGCGGACATTTGCGGCAGAACACGAAGCTCCACACATTACAAGGATCACAGAAATGTACCAGCTTTCCGCGCGGGTTGAGTCCATCGGCGGCATGTAGTTCCCTACTCCAGCCCTTGTTCAAATAACTATAGAGCGCAGGGTGGGGGACATTAGGTCGCCGAAAAAGGGCGGTCTCCGCGGTCATTTGCGACAAATACGTACCCTTGTACATGCGCGGACATGCGTTCCTGCAGGGAATCCGCGCGGGACTCTTCCAAATTCGGCGACTTAATGTCCCCCACCCTAGAGCGCACATTTTTAAGTCTTATGTCCCATGGCCATTTTCTACACGCAAGTGTTGTCACTACGCAGGAGCAATACATCTTATATATAAAGTTGAATGTGTGTATGTATGTGTGTATGTCTGTCTGTATGTACGTATGTATGTGCGGAATAGAAATTTTTATTTCTGGACCGATTTGGACCAAACTTTGGCACACATATACTTCGGGCAGGGAGCGTGTCATATGCTACTTTTCGTTATCGATCGATATCGATTTTATCGATTTTTTGCAAAATTTGAGCTACGGGGCTGGGAGTTGGCACAGGGGGGTAATCGAGCATGCTGATTACGAATATAATAATGACAGGGCCGGGCGGAGCCGGGTTTGCCAGCTAGTCATCAAATAAATTACCAAACTATAGTTTTGTGAATTAACTAGATTTTATTGTGAACCATAACCTGGAGTACCCCAACTTGTCGCGCTTATAGCATCTGAGTGACATTTAGTAATTTCCACAAGTATAAAATGTGTCGAGTCTCAAACGCACAATTTTGACTCGAAATTTGATGATCTTCTCAGCCTCAAATAAAAAGTTCACTCTGCAAACTATTCATGTTTATTAACGCGATAATTCGAATATTTTATCTAGTGGATGTGTCGATGTTCCCATTTGATGAGCAAAAGTGCTCGCTAAAATTTGGCTCATGGAGCTATCACGGATTTCAAGTGGACGTCACAAACAGAAGCACCAACATCGATTTGTCGAACTACGTCATTTCTGGAGAGTTCGAATTAGTCAAGGTGAATCCAAATAAAATGTGGGTCGACTGAGTCAGGCATAGTTGTTTTTTGCAGGTCTATCAAAAACGACGAGTTGTGAAGTACACGTGTTGTCCAGAGCCCTACCCGGACCTTACATTCTTCATTTATATCAGACGAAGAACTCTGTACTATCTTTACAATATCGTCTTTCCATGCGCGATGATGTCGGTGCTGACTTTATTGGGCAAGTGACCTCAGTGGCACGTCCTTTAGTGCATTCGTTAATTCGAATTTGATAGCGTAATCTGGTTTAAACCAAAAAAAAGCAGAAAAGTTTCGAAAGTTAGCAGAAAACGAAAATTTTATGAATTCCGTATTTTTAACCATTTTATAATACATTTGTGTCAAAAACTTATAATGTGTGCACAATAAGCGAACGAAGATTTCGAGAGAGAGAATCAATCAAAGCTCAAGTCAAGCACGGAACTGTGAAGAAAAGAAATATCCAACAACAGCAGGTAGCAATCACTCCTATCAAGCGCTTCAGTACATCATTCCAATTTGCTACAATTCGACTCACAAATCCATCCACGAAAGTTGAAATTCTCAGAGATATTTCTCAGACAATTTACATTTTAAGTATCCAAAGCGATATGAATTCGTGTATTTGGTCCAAAAAGATTCGAACAACCCTTGGTATAATTTTCATCTTCAGCTTGCCCATTTCAGTATTTCTGCTTCCACCAGACTCTGGTGAAAAAATCGCGTTAGGCATCACAGTACTGCTTGCCTTTTCCGTGAGTTTTCTCTATCTGACAATTATCAACCATTATCTCGAAGTTAAAAGATTCAGGTTTTTGTGTTGGCAATAGCTGAAAAGATGCCAGAAACATCGGATGCGATGCCGTTAATTGGAATTTATCTAATGGTTGTCATGGCTATGACATCCGTTTCGGTAGTGATGACAGTTTTGGTCAGTTGCTTTTTTAACATCAAAAAGCATAAATATCAAACTGCAATCGCAGGTTCTGAACTTTCATCATCGCGGTCCATTCAACGAGCCCGTACCAGAATGGGCTCGTAGCCTCATTCTGCAACGTCTGCGAAAGCTCTTGCGCATGAAGCTACCTAATCCAGGTAAAGATAAACGCTAACGGCTACTACTCTTTCCAAATGTACAAGGCGCACCTTTTTCGATTTTTCAAGCGAGCACCTCAGCTGCTTCACTGTATTTTGGAAAGCGATCCTTATGCTGCACGATTCTTTTAACACACTGATGACAAAGCCGATTTGTCGATTACTCCCGTTTTGGACCAGAAGCTTTTTCGCTTTGTCAAACTTACTACCCACCCGTAGGTCGTATTGTCCGAAGTGGTAGTCTTTTCGAAAAAATTTCAAACATGTCTCCGAAAATCTCCCCACAAGGGTTATCGAAGGCGCTGATTATCAAAATACGATTTATTTCGGTTTTTGGCATTATCGGTAAGGTTACGGTAGTCATTCTCTACCTTTCCAACTCAGGGGTTTTCATGAAAAATTGTGTTTTGGGGTTATTTCACGTGCTGATCACGATTATGGTGACCAATATGTTCAATATTCCACGGTTGGGCTACGGTAGCAGCACGGTAAAATTTTCGTGAAAATCAAGAAACTGATATAAGAAGGCGGTATTAGAACTTGAAATCATCATTTTCGTAATCAGCATGCTACAAAACCTATATATGTATGGTTTGAGCTTCCTGGGATGAAAATGAAAAAAAAATCAATAAAATATTGTATTGTCCGAAACGGCAGAACAGAATGACCCACCGGTGTATCGTATTGTCTTGAATGTGTTAAGCAATGTACAGCACGGTACAGGGCCCTTTGCTTGCGAAGTCCCTTGGCGTGTTTGGGCTGGTCGTTTTTCGAAAAAAAAACCTTGTACATGAATTTAGAGTACTTGAAGCTTACAGATCTCGACTCGAAAAGAAAAACCTCGATATGTCCAACCAACACAATGCGTCGGTTATCCGTCAGAGTCGCCATGGACGACATGAGGAACGAGGTATGGAAACTTGCTTCGAAAGAACCTAACAATAGCATACTCATTCAGATCATAAATGAGATTGGACCTGATCTGCTAAATGGTGAATGCTTTGGATCAGAGGTTGGAAAGTTTTGAATATATTTAGAAGAATACAAAAAGTATCAGGGTTGTCCGTATTTGCCCGTGTGCCAACACTGCGCCAGCACAGCGTTGACACCGTTGGCACTGCAGGCGGTGCAGTGTGACGCCTCGTGCCAGCTGTTTGTCATGCGGAAAGTATGGACGTAGACTAGGTCGCTTTTAAAGAAAGTAGATGGGAAGAGGCAGCCTAGGGGTTAAAACAAACCATAGCGAAGACTTTCAGACCAGATCTTCACACTGTTTGCAGGCACACCCACCATCTATGGAAAATGTATTCCTCGATGTTCCTCGCACACATCTCATTGTCGACAGTAATGGAGTCACTAGAAAGCGGGGGCACACCGAGGATCAGGTCAAGGAAAAATTGCTCAAAACTTTACAGGTGCCCATGACAATAAAAGGTAGCGATTCTACTGCAAACCTCTCTTTCAGATCCTTATGAAAAGACAGGAAAATGAAGATGCAGGTGAACGTGCCGCTGGCGAATGGAGGCAAGTGGCTCAGGTAGGTTGTTCTTTATGTTGACCGTAATGCAAAGTGATCCACGTGAAGTGTGACATGCTTTGAAAAATGAAAATGATAAAGAAAATGATGAAAATGATGGAAATGACATGCTATTTCTGCTCTATTTCATGCTTTGTTATGGTGATAGTCGTCCCCCATATTCTTCTGTCCCGAGAGGCCGTTCTTGCGTTTGATTTACAATTTAACCTAGAGGTTTATCACCCCGCAGTCGCCATGACAAATCGCAGTTTAAAGGCAGCGGCTCGGCAGATTTTGCACTTCCATCTTTTTGCATGCTTTGGGCCCTCTCGACCCGTAGATCCCGAATCTGAGCTTTAAAAGGGGTGAAAAAGCCTTTTTCGGGGCGTTTTGTTCAATTTCCGAAAGGCAGCTCGGACGAGAATTTTTTAAAGGAGAGTCGGGAGGCCCTGGCACGAAGACCCTGCTGCCCGTAATTTTAGCTTTGTAGCTATTTTAGCTTTAGCATGCACAATGCGGGAAAGCGGTTGGGGGGTCCCCCACCGTCTAGCGGAGAATACTCGTCCGAACAAGGTGTTAGGGGAGCGAAAGGAGGAAGGGGAGCGACGCTTGAACCGCCCCCCTAGCTTGCAGAATTCACATTTTCGGCCCGGAGTTCTCTTTTGGTTCACTTGGAGGGCCTCCTATCCATCTGTGTCACAATCTAAGGTAGGTCTATTCTGCCGAGCCGCTGCCTTTAAGCATTTGTGAAAAAGCGTCAAAAGCAAATTTTGAAGGGTTGTGGTGCTTTTTGGACCGAAGCAAACATTGTGGACGCTGTTTGAAATTTGGACTGAAAACCAAGCCACAACAGAATGAAGGTACTGCAGTGGTTAAGAACCATATATCTAAACAATGTTTTGCCCTTCAAATCCATTCTTGACCTCATAGGTTGTCTTGCTATTAGGTTGTCCGGAAATTAATGCAGGTTTTGAATTCCAACCGCAATAAGTCATGCACTTCTCGTTTCTAAGTAGGTTGCAAGGTACCGTTCGATAGAGCAAAGCAAGCTCTACAAGACGGCTATCTTGGTTTAGCAACAGCTCTAATCCACCACGAGTTTCGAGCCAAAAACTAAAAAGATTCAACTACCCAAAAAATTGAGAAAAATCGTAACTCAGTTCATAAAAATCCTACAAAAATTCTAACCTGCTCACGTAAGCACTATCCACATAAGACATATATGTACGCCGTTGCCGTATTTTTTCCTCTGTTGTAAATCAAGAAAACGAAAATTTCCATGCTTTTGCCAAAGTGATCTTGTGCCGTTCCCACATAAGTAGTTGTATACTGCAAACCTGTAGAAGTACAAACTCAAATTTCCAGCTCTCTACAAGCTTTAGTTCTTGAGAAATTTGAATTTTAGTTTGGACCACCTGACTAATGAAAGCTAAATTCGATATTTCTTGAGAACTAAAGCTTGTAGAGAACTGGAAATTTACGTTTGTACTTCTACAAGTTTGTAGTATGCAACTACTTATGTGGGAACGACACAGGATTACTTTGGCAGAAACATGAAAATCTTCGTTTTCTTGGTTTCTAACCGAGAAAAAAATACGGCAACTGCGCACATGTACGTCTTATGTGGACAGTGTTTACGTGAGCAAGCTAAAATTTTTGTAGGATTTTTATGAACTGAGTTACGATTTTTCTCAATTTTTTGGGTAGTTGAATCTTTTTAGTTTTTGGCTCGAAACTCGTGGTGGATTAGAGCTGTTGCTAAATCAAAACTGCCATCTTGTAGAGCTTGCTTTGCTCTATCGAATGATGTATTGCAACCTACTTAGAAATGAGAAGTGTATGACTTATTGCGGTTGGAATTCAAAACCTGCATTAATTTCCGGACAGCCTAATATTCTACTTAGGAGCGAAAAGCCTGCTCTTCCGAACCCGTGTCCCATGCGTTAAAAAGAGACCTGAACCTGGAGACAACTTTTCACAAAAAACTGCTGCACGCGTCATGAAAAATAGAAAATATATCGCTATAAAAATATATCGCTTCCGAATATTTTTCATGACTGCAGTAGAGGAGAGTATCTTTTAAGTGTTCTATATTTTCTAAAGATTTCCGTTGCCTATCATGAGGAGAAAAACTTGCAATTTAGTTTAGTGCTTGCTAAGTAACGAAAATTCCGTTTTACACTTCATATGGAACACCTTCTTGTATATATAACAGGCGAGGGGGGGGGGGGTTGCAAAATATCAGATAGTCTGATGAGAAAATTTGCATATGGATTGTCTTTACCAGAATTTTCTGAGCTTTCAGGTAGCCTGCGAACTCTTTCCCAAAATTTGCCTTTACCGTCTTGCGCACCGAAAATCAGCTATACTACCTGGCAGCAAAATTGTTATTTCAAGAAAAAAAATGAAAAATAGCGATAGCCGTTTTTGATTTGTGATGCAATTTTGTGGGGCTAGCTCATGAGTTTAAAAAACCTTTGTTCTGAACCACGATCAACAAGAAAAAATTGTCACCAATGTGCAATGTTGCGCTCGATTGCAGGTTCTTGACCGATTGCTATTCTGGATATTTCTGAGTCTCACCGTGACAATTACGACCGTTCTCCTACTAATTATTCCTGCGATACACCGATCACTCGAGGAAGAGTAACCATGTCGGATTCTTCGCATCCTTCAACTTGCCTTCCTTTTGTGCCAGTCTACGTTGATCTCCCAAACAAATCTGATATTACTGCATGTACAGTTGCTTCATCGCCATTTTCGCTAGTGCCTTATCTATGGGTGAGAACTTCTAAAGATCTCCGATTTTACCGATTGCAAAGTTATAAGCTAAGTATTGCATTCTCAAATTCATCAAATGACATAAAAAGCGTAACAATAATAAACTCGTATTGTGGCAATTTGAGCTGATAACAACATATAAAAGCAAGACGATTTGAATAACAAAGCCGAAAGCGCCGTAAGTAAACGAGCGAATCATGCGGCAGCAAGATATCACCTAAAAGCTTAGACAAAACAAATCTACAGACATGCGACAAATATACATCTATCAGTATCAGTATAAACAAATGAGATTGAAAATACAACCTAAGTTAAAAACGTTCGATTAGAGTTAGACTGGGTCTAGAGCACAAACATTCTAATAGGACACAAACTAATGGTAATATATCGTTTCTCATCAGACAGTAGTAACCAACATTTGGCCTGTATTACTTGTATTAGCTGATTGTTTCTCTAGCTCCGGCTTTTCCATAGCCGTGGAACTTGGCTAAAATTATAAGCTTGTTCACAAGACTCTTAAACTGTCCTTCGTAAAGTTGTGTACTTACTTCCGGCTTTTTATAATTATATGGAGGTACAACAGCAGACTTTGCTTCCTTTTTAGGGGTTATGGTTGCGCTGACGCGAATTGTTCTCTGAAGAGTAATCACGAGAATATACTGCAAGAATGGAAAGAGATCTAAGGAAAAACCTGGAGGGAAGATGTGCGGCTGTTAGTTGGTTTCGGCAGCCTGGTTTTGTGGGTAGATGTGGTCTTCGAACTTCTTTGATTAGACTTCAAAGGTGTTGTTTGTGTTGAGCTTGAACAACCTGTCATTGTTGATGAGGAGTGAGCTCCAACGCGCAATGGAGAGCTAAAGAGGCTTGAAAATAACCAAAAAACAAACATATGCACAAAAAAAACAACCTTGATGATCTGATCATCGAGCAATCAATGGTGATATCGTCGTCAACAAAACAATCAACTGGTAATGTTGTGTCAAGAAACTGCCCTTCGTCTTCATCAGACCAACTGAAGAGATACGTACTGCACATATTCAATGAACTTCTAAACCTTGCAGACCTTTCTGAAGATTCCCTTGAAGAAGAACACTCCAGAGCTTGCTCCAACAAACATCTAAAATAATCACTTCAGAAAGAGACTCCATGTAAGACGCTATTAGTTTCAATTTCGCAATTCGTAAGTATAAAACAATAAGGGATTGTTGATTTTGGTAAAATAGCGAGAGAGACCTACCTTTCTGCATATCCCTCAAAGTCCTCCACACTGACGGGGTGACCTGCGACTTGCGGAGATGGGCGGACGCGGTGGGTCACCGGAAAACAACCGTGTCCGCCCTTCTCGTTTTTTGAACTGCTTTTGAATGATGGAGATGGTTGTGGCATGGCAGCATCGATGCAAGCGCTGAGTAAACGATCTGCATCCACTAAAAGGAAATAAGTATTCGACATAGGAGTGCACAGATAGATAACGGACTTACCATTCGGAGAATGATGCGCATCCGAGTAACCATGCCGCGCTCTCCGAGGAGATGGCTGAGCTGCTTCGATCATATCGGCAAGCAGGCGATCATCAGCTAGTCTCCTGTGATAACAAACAATCAGATTTACAAAGATTTGAGATAATTAAACCCACCTTTGTTGCTTAGGAGTGACAGCCCTCGGAGAAGGCTGTGGTAATTCTGCTTCAATGGATCTAGCCAACAAGTCAGCTCCATCAACACAATTAGCACTGACAGCTGCGTACAGATCATCAGCGAGATCTTGACATGCAATTTCTGAACAAAAAGTGACCAGAGCTATAATATAAAGTAACAAGTACTTATATTTCAAGTGTCAAGAATAATGCTAAAATGAAAGAAGAATAAAAATGAAGGTCTGACCAGCGTCTGTCTTCTCTATCGATGGAAAGCTCGCTGGCGGTAAAGGTGCAGGAAGGACGAATGCAGGAAATGTGGGAGTTGGCTGGTCATCAACAATCGCAGTAGCTGTGTCACTCGCTGTCAAGCCTGATTTTGGTTCGCTAGACGTAACTCCTGAGCCGCCACGGACCTTCACGCTCAGTGGAGTCGAAGTGTCGCCTAAATTATCGTATGTGATCATTATCACGCTTTTCCTAAGCAAACGTCTCATACCTTTCGTTTCCATCATCTTTGCACATTGCGTTGGAGAATCGGGAAGATCCGAAGGTGAAACCGGTGACATTCGGTTGCTATTTGCAGCAGTGTCTAAGTTGCTTTGCCATCCCATTGAAGTGTTCTGTGAAGATTTTCTACGATACACGAGGATTAAACGAAAATAGAACAACAAAATTACCGGCAATTCGCTGCCAAGCGAAGCGGCGCTAACACTTCGAGTACATCGAACGCTGTCCTCCAAATTTGGATCACCGGTGATTTCATCTGGTACAATGGATGGCTGAAAATTTTCAGTGAATGGATTATTTGTGGAACATGCAATCAAGTAAAAATCATTTCAAGATATTACTGATAAACCATTTAGAATGTAAAGTTAAGGCTCTTACCTGGATTGGAGTGTCCTCATCAGGGATGTACTGCGTGGGTGGTGGAGCAAACCCCAACGCCGGTCCGCTAGAAATCGGCCCTCGAGCGGGAAAACCGTGGTGTGGAGATCTACAAAAAGAACTTTCGGCCGTAGTAGTTGAATATGAAATTGTAAAGCTCACGCATGGCTAGAGACAAATCCTCCTCGATTGAAATGTCGAGGAAGACTGCTAGAGCGGTGGTCGAAGGAAGGTGTTGGACCTATTCCCGTTACAGCACCAGGAGACATCCGAACGCCACGAAGAGCAAGCAAGCGCGTATCACGGGGAGAACAAATGGGATCACATCCAAGTGACGAAGACATATCTGAAGGCAAATCAACTTGAAAAAATTGAAATATAGAAAATAAGAAATTTAAAATGTAGGTAAAAGGACAAGATCCTTCGACTTTATACCAACTGACCAGCGTATCGCGTATACCCTACGGGCTGATTCAGATGGTTAAGTACAGCTTTGACAGCAGCTCGTATATCTTCTCTAGCTGAATTTCGCAGGACATTCAATTGGTTCATTGCCATAACATCATGACGGACTAAGGACTGAAAGGAGATATCAAAAACAAAATGCATTTTGATGCAAAATAAAAAGAAGATGAAATGGAAACCTGCAGATGTGGGTCCTTCGCGATGAGATTGGCCAATGCACCCAGTGTATTAGCTACAATTGTGAATGAGGCACTGCTGAGCAGTTGCACAAGGTGAGCAGCTATTTCGGGCCTGGCACTCAGATGACTAGAATTCGTTGACAGGTACTGCGAAACGTATTTCAGAATGCCTGAGGCACTTTCCACAACGGCCTGGGATAACAAGATTAGCAAACCTTCGATAAAAGACTCTCTTACGATGCCTACCGTCATTCTCGCATCGTTGGAAAGCAAACTCGTCAGCAGCGGTAAGAACCCGTGTTCATCACAGATAGCTTTCTTATTTCGTTCTGAGTGGGAGGCTAAATTCCACAACGCACTAAGAATGGCACGAACGCAACCTAAACTGAACCGTAGAGCAAGGAAGGGAGAAATTGTTCAAAAAACACACTCTCATCACGCTCATTGTGAGCAATGACGGCAGCTCGTGATAAGGCTTTTGCGGTTGGAGAAAGAATGTCGCTCATCTTCCCATCAGCCATCCAGCTCAAGTTCCGAATCAAACCAGCATAAACCTGGAAGACATTTTACGTCTGTGCTTCCTTCAAAGTTGGTGACTGCATTTTCATATAATCAGACATGCTTGATAAAGTGATCGTTACCTTGCGAATCTTATTCTCCGACCCCCCCCCCTCCAACACCAAAGTTCGCCCACGGTTCCACATATGGCGTTTGCGTCGTTTGGGAAGAGAAGTCTAGTCTTGTAGACACAAACGCTAACTTGCGCTCATTTCAATATTTTCGGGTAAACAATCTCAGTGGGCGCTCTTTGGCGGTTTTTTGAACGCAATTTGACAGCGAGTTAACAGCATGTGTTTGCTTCGAGTTCTTCGAATGCTTCGAGTTCGATGGAAGTCATCACTTGGCAGTAATTCGCTTGACCAGATTTATAAGAACCTCCTTATGAGCTCCGAAGCGTCAATTTGGAGAATGTTATTAACCTGCCATTGCGTGACGACATACTACAGCATATGGTACGACAGCTGTGTGAGAGGTGGGGTCTTTCCGTTCTTTGAGAAGATTCGTAGAGAAAAGGTTGATATCAGGGCTTTTCTACATTAAAACGGTCATACATTTCTCTGGTGAACTAGTAGTATGTATGAATGGTCTGTTGACCAATATTTTTTATACCAGCACTGTCTTTTGAAAGTTATAGCTAGTGATTAGAATTTCTAGGGATCCGTAATCGGACCCAGCTTATGATTCGTGACACTTGCGCTTTCGTTAAAAATGCAGTAAGCTCGCTTCATATTAATGAAATATTTGCTCTCAAGCATCTGATGCTTACGAACCAGTAAAAAGTCCCTATTACTGAACAGCCGATGCATGTACTCGCAGGTATCATGCTTCAAAAAAAACATGTCAGAGGAATTTTTTTCAGATATCTCAAAATTTGCACGGTTGCGCAAAAGTTTCATGACCTGAGCAAAGCCTGATGTTACCTTAGGAAGAAAAAAGTAGCAAGTGATGCAAAAAGGTTACTCTCTTCTCATTCTCATTTCCCTGATTCAATGCTCAAATGCAGAGAAATTATCGGACGTATATACATACTTTCACTGGCACGCGCCATTCGATCCCCTCCTATGCGGGTCGAGGGTGAGCGCAGATAATTTGCTTACATAGTGTAAGAGCGCAGTTAACGTTCGCTCTCATCGCCCGCATAACAACTAGGGAACCCGCCCGCCCTGCCATCTGCGAATAACAACAACATGGCAGTGCCAGTTGTCACTTGCAGCAGCGGATCCCCATAGCATCTTGAATTTCCTCGGGACTACATTTATGCGAGGGCATTCGCGAGGTCCTTGAACCACTCATAACTGCGAGTTTCAGTCCGAAATTCGGTTTTTGCACGGGAATCAAGCGTAAACAAAGCCGCTACCATTCTTTTGCGACGACATCGAAACGAACACCTTTCCCGCAATAACCTTGAATAGCATACGATAGCTAAATTATAGAATAGGAAATACGAAGGGTTGTCGATGGCCGACCATGACCTATTTTTCCCACTGACGCAAACAACGCAAAGAAAGGTTCAAACCGAAAGATCTCGAACGGCGTTCGAGATGAAAAGAGGAAGCAAAAGACGCAAAATTTTAAATCAACAAACCTGTGCCAAATTTCGTGCCTCATTGATAATTCTAACCACGGTTGGAATAAAACCGGAGTAAAAGCAAAGACGTCGTTTGCTGGCAGCGTGGCCATACGTGAGATTAGTCAAAGCGTTCGCAATAAGCTTGCGTAAGGACCTATGCTCATTCCTAGAAGGGATTTCAAACACTGCCAACTCCAAAACCAGTAGCTCAGCCAAGGATTCAACAAGACCTGTAAATGTGAACTACCATACATACTCTCTATTCACTTCAAATGGTGATTTACCTAAAATGATGGCGACTTTTCGATACTCTTCATCAAATGACTCTTTGACAATACAGTCGAGAGCACCAAAAAGACGTGGGTAGTACGAAGGAGCGGGCACTGAGCCATGAGGAAGTCTTCGTAAGTAGAAAATCTAAACTACTACCGTATAAAATCCAATTGAAGAAATCAAATAAATGGAAATCCATTTCATATCAAATGCCTTAAATGTTACATACATCAAAGAATGATAAGGAATCCAAAAAAAGCATCATACTCTTGCTACTGAACACCTGATTCATACTTACCTGTTCTCTTACACAATTTGATGGCGGTAGAGCCCTTCGCAGACGACGCCTCCTGAAGAAGCAATATCAACAACAAGTTACACATGTACACCTACACCTCTTGTCTACAAGTATCCCATCTTAGCAAAAGTGATATGAGCGAACAAAAAAGGCGACCAATAGGTCTTTATCGTTTTTGCACCCTACAAAGTGACCTCCAAACAGATCATTTCAGCCCATTCACCATCAACGTCGAAGGACGCTCGTAATTAGAGATTGGACTTGTCCACTCAACACTATTGGAGAAAGAACATAAGAAATTAGAAGAACGGTGAAACCCCGGTATCTACCACCGTTGAAAAAGGGAGATAAATCATGAGTAGAACCGAATGCGTATGATAACAACGATGGTATGGATAAAAAATTACCTTGCGAAGTCCTGCTCTCTTGCAATCACAGCATGTATCCTTTGATGGGTTACCCGTAGAAGCTCGTCATCTTCATCAGTTGTGCGCCGATGGCGAACTTGCTCCAAATTTAAGGATGCCAGGAGTCCAGTAATGGTTTGGTCAACATCGATAAACTATGAACAGGAAAATAAGTTGTTCGCGGAAAAAATTCTTCAGGTATCAAGAAAACTACCTCCTCTTCGTAGTAGGCCAATCCTCCAGAAGAGGATGGAAGTGGTCCCGCACTGCTTTCATCCAGATCGTCGTCACTCATTGTGACGACCTACAGTGCGGCCCTTCTGCAAAAGAATGAATATAGGTAAATTCGTTTTGCATCGTAGTGGACCGTCACGCTTTATTGTAGTGTGAAGATAGGAAAAAATAGTCGAATTTTCCTCAAGGCTAGTGATTTCTTGCTAACCACCGAAAGAAGAACGCATCTAAACCAAAATACATTCCTCAGATCCATAAAAATTACCGCAAGGTCATCTGCGTGTAAAGATCGGGCCTTAGATTGATATTAGTGCTGCCACTTGACAGATAGAATTTGTTGTCTAGATTTCAAAAAACAGTACAGTTAACGCTATTGGTTGCATCGAAATGCGCAAAAACTGGGGCGAGCTAATGGTACCAACAAACTTTGGTAAGTTGTTCCAAGCCCACATGAGAGGTGACAGCTTTCTTTCTGACTGAATTTATTCGCAAACATCTGAGGTGACATATGATCGATTCAGTTAGAATCACAAACCGATCTCGATGGCAAGCTTTGTTGACGCTGATATTGAAGTGGTCTGAACTGATTCCTGCGTAATTGGTAAACAACCGCACCCTTCCAAACCACCCAACTCCCAAACTGATCTGTAGATCTAGGTAAAAGCTGCATGAGATTGAAGAAGATGACCTTGACGGGGTGAAATCGCGAAACGCGCGACCTTTCGCTGCGGTTGTGGGCTCGCGAAAGAGCGAGAGCCGCCTGCATTCTCACTTTCCCCGCGCCACCGACGCGCATGTACCCCCTCGACTTTCGCTCCTTGGACCGGGCTACGGCACAGCTCATCACAGTCTGTGAAGCTCTGTATAATGCAGGCAACGAGCAGGCCGAGGAGCAACCCGTCTTGCCAACCACCAGTCAACAAGAGCAGCTCAACAGCTCAGTGCATGTCATTCGACCGACTCCACTTCGACCTGCACTTGGCACAGCGAGCGAAGACCCTCTGGATCTGTCGGCTCAGGGTCGCCAGACGGTCATCCACAATGGCAGCCAGTCTCTCAACGCAGCTAATCCCACAGAGACTGTTCTGCCACTTTGCACAGAGGGAAACTTAAAGGCGGAGTGGATAG
Organism: Cylicocyclus nassatus; assembly: GCA_958299035.1. NCBI lineage: Eukaryota > Metazoa > Nematoda > Chromadorea > Rhabditida > Strongylidae > Cylicocyclus > Cylicocyclus nassatus. The sequence goes on along the minus strand of CATQJL010000112.1, from coordinate 44,041,465 downwards.
CGCTGAAGCTTGCGGCGACGGCAGGCAGCAACAGAATGTCTTATCCGAGAGAATTCAAGCTCATGGTCATCGAATACTATCACAACAATGGCCAGAATAAGTACCGCACATGCAAAGAGTTCCAAATCACAAAATCTATGCTGAATGGATGGCTGTCAAAGGTAGAGTAACATCCTTTTTCTTTATGATTGCACGATGTTAAATGTTAAGAGGCACACCACACCATGAGCCACTGCCTTCTCAAGCATTATGCACAGCACCTCATTTTTATGGGTTCTCTCTTGAAGTCAATATACAGGGTGTCCCAGAAAATGTGTCTGATGTTTGATTTTTAACTCTCGTGTCATGAAGTCTTTCGAGAAGCTTTAGGTACCATTTTGTAGAGCTGGCATCAACTTAGTTTTAGTAAAGAGCGATTCATCGATCGCTCTTCATTACTGTGGGATTACGGTAGGAACTCTGACGAGGGTTTTGAGCCATGTACAACCATACATACGGTCTTAAAAGAGGAACAATGCAACCAAAAACTTTCACACTGGGCTAATTAAAGTTGCTGATTCTTAGTATGAAATTCTCATCTCATTATAATGCTTAAAATTGTGTCAGGTAAGCCACGGCAGCCTATTCTGTTGCCTCTAAAAAATGTAGTTGCACCGCTAAAAAGCTTCAAAATCTTGTACAATTGAGTATTTCTCAGCGTCCATGAGAACCCTATCACACTAGCTTCAAAATCTTTTTCAAAACATTCATTCGAGACGGTTGGTTTTTCACATCGACTCCATACGCCGGAACTTCATACCGTAATCCTTAATGAAAAGTGATAGTTGATTCGCCTTAAACTGTGGATCTATGTTGAAGCCACTCTACAAAATGGTACCTAAAGCTTGTCGAAGGACTTCAAGACAAGGGAGTTATTAACAATCAAACAGTAGGCACATCTTTTTAGGACACATGTATAGGGACAGTGAGCGAACGTACGGCAAACGAAAATGCTCGCACCCCATCTTTTGTAACTAGTAAGATCCTGGAACCTGATCCTATAGCATCTACGTACACACGAATACTATTTTTTACCGCAAGCACCGCAAAGCTATCATTTTTGTCTATCTTCCGACTGTTTTTTGATTTATATAGTACATTTGATTACATCGCAAAGCAAACTTCTTCTGTGATGATCTTCCACTGTCCTCACACTTCCTTCCAATAACAGCAAGAAGTTGTAGAGCAATTCCAATAATATCATTTCATTCCCATTACTTGCGGAAAGCATTAATTCTACAAAATGTTTGAAATGTGCATCAATTTTGAGATATGCACATGATAGTCATTTGCTCTTGCTATAAAAAAAATCAGATGACAAATATAGAACTACAGTACGTGCGCGACCACTAACGAAAGTCTGTGTACTGCACCTTCACAGAAATTTTACCACATAGTCACTAAAAACGATGAGATATAGCGTTTTCAATAACTCATAATAGTGCTTCAAAGATTTTAAAGAAACCGCATACTCCGAAGTACGCTACTCGGTATTACCCATCCACCACGTGTTGAAAAAAAAACTGAAACTCGATTTACAAACCGATTGAAAATTATAGTGATTGGAACTCCGAAATCGCCTGTAGATAAATTGAGCAAAAAGATCTTTCTCAAAGATGTTTGGTGTACCACCTTTTTCAACGTTTTTGGCATACATTTGAGAATGGATAAGTAACAACTGTTTTACAGATAGAGAAGATCCGTGAGTCAAGACCCGGTTCACTGAAGTCCGGCCGAAGCGGACGACGCCCACAGTTTCCTGACATTGAGAAGCAGCTATTCTCATTGTACTGCCAGCGACTCGAAACTGGTAGTAAAGTTGGGAATCGATGGTTGCGTGAGCGAGCTCGGGAACTTGCGGGAGATGCCAACACAGCGTGCCAATTTTCGGAACGTTGGCTGAGTAATTTCAAGAAGCGCTTCCACATCAACGTTCAACGGGAAAGCGACTCCATAGTCGACTCTCAGTCAACCAATTCGACATCCAGCGACAGGCAAACATTATCGGATACCGAGACTGAGGGATTCGTTGAGCATATTGAAACTGACAACGGGATTCATCAAGACGTTGTAGCTGAGATTGTCAACCAGCCAGGACAGCTACCTATTCAGGCGTTCTACGAGAAGTTTCCTTGGCTCTGCAAGAAAGGAGCGCAGGTCGAACCGGGCAGGAGAGGCCGTAAAGTACAGTTTCCAGATGTGGAACGAGTGCTTTATGAACGCCTTGTAGAGAGGCAAAAAAGTGGCGAACGCGTCTCAAATCGTTGGCTGCAAGATCAGGCTCGCGATCTAGCCACGGAGCTGTGCCCAGGAATTCTCGAAGAAGCAGTGAAATCATCGCGGTGTCTGTTTTCGGAGCACTGGCTCCACAACTTCAAGAAACGCTACGGGATTAGTCTCAAATACAAAAGTGCCACAGTCGAGCCAGATCCGGAAAGTGCGAGCACATCGGCGCAGGTTTCGCCAATTCCTTCAGCCGACACCATGGACGCTAACCTGACCGTTCTTCATCTACACAACTGGTTTATGAACCAATGCTATGCACCCCTTTGGTCGTCGGCTAACTCACGACCCTACACATTTTCATGATACTCACGTTGACAACATAGTTCGGGTTATACATAAGTGACAATAACTAGCTGCAAAAGCAATAATACTGGTGCATTTCATCCTGTGATTTGTGCAAATAGTCTGTGATACGTTGCAATACATATGTAAAATGGATGAATAAATTCTGCGGGTTTCTCATATACCACGAAAATGCGCAGTTGAGTATGAGATGTTATAGAGCATTGTGTAAAATAGAAAAATCTGATGATATTGCCAAGAACGTTAAGCTATGAGAGGATAAATAGCAGATAAATATGAGTAAAAGGAGTCCTATGGTTCGGAGAAGACATCCAAAAGCCTCTTCTATTATATATTTGAACAAGCCTTAGTTTCAAAATGCAACAGATCCCCTTTCTCCAATTAGTTCTTCCATAAAATGTCAGTAATATCGCTAAGATGATGAAATGAATGATATTAGTGAAAAAGATAGACGCTTGATTTAAGGATCAAGTAGGATATATCCAGTTTAGGTTGATCAAAAAATCTGGAAAAACCACAAAAAATGATGTTACCTACAAGGGATGGACATTCAACTAGTTGATGTAAGACGAAATGTATATATCATTTGACAGGTGTTCAAACGCTTACTCCAAATCTGCTTTTCTTTTTTGTGGAGCAACTTTTGAAAGACATGGGCGTATGGATGTCCAAATTTGTCAAGCTTTGAATGGCATGAAACTAGCAAAAAGCTCTACAAAACCACCTATGCGAATTTTGACTGAGCGTTCCCTACTTGTAGTCAGTATACTTCAATCTTGTAGCAAGCTGATTACCATTTTCAGGTGTTTTGTGGGGCTTTCTTTAGTTCTCATGCCACTTAACTTGGCAAATTTGGGAGACTTTCAAACGCTCACAACTTTTGTCGGACAGTTGTTTGCAAAAAACGAAAGCAGATTTGAAATTGGTGTTTGAAGACTCGCCTAATAATATAGTTACACCTCATCTTCATCAGACAAAAGTATGGAAGTGGACTGGCCTAGCCAAAGGTTCCTTGAATTTTTACAATACCGAGTTGCTAAATGAGAAATCAGTATTGCTCATCGAAAGAAATTCTTCAGAAAAGGTCAAGAACTGATGCGACAGAAAGGATGGCATAGAAGCAACAGTAGTATGAATTGGAAGACGTAACATTAATGGGCTTGAAAGAGAGCGTAAGCTGGTGTAGGCGAGGGTCAGCGGTCGGCGTCGGTTGACGTCGTTCTTTCATCTCACCGCTAAATGCGCACCGACGCACTCGACAAATTCAAATTCGGACGCTTCAAAGCGGCTAAAAATCGCCGCTACACATATTAGCTTTGCGTCGAACAAAGAGTCAAAGCAATCAGAAAAAGAATCCAAGAGGTTGATGTTGCATGAATGTTTGATTCAAATTTGCACGATTTCAGTTCGAACTTGCGCAAGTACAATAGTGAGAGGACGCAGAACTGAGAGAAGAGTGAGAGAGCAGTACTTGGAACATTCGAGGAAAAACAGAAGCAGAAGCTGTTGAAATTAGCATCGCTCAATGTTTCAGGATGTTAATGTCACAAGCAAATTTCCTGCGTGCGCGAGCGTCCATTCCCATTAGAGCATCAAAATGTCTCCATGTTTCACATCTTGTCTCATTCGCCCTCCACCTACTCATCTACTTTTCTTTGTGGTTGTTGAGCGAAAGCGGAGAAACTGTCGATATGCTACTAGTTCTTATGATCCTGTCATTTCGTTTTCATCATCGAGTTTCAGTTGAGTGGCCACTACCTGACCACTTTTGATGCGCTTTGCTTAGGGATGGCCTGTGGCTAATTTTATATATTCCTTTGGAAGGAAAACCTTGTTGTTGCACATTAACTTGAGTCCCATAATACTGCAGCAAAGAAGCTCATCAGAATCTTCATTTCTTTCCATTGCCATCGACCCTTTTTTTCTCCATAAAAAGCAGCTACTAGTCGTTCTCTCTCGTTTTACTTCAACCTATCTATCTACCTACGTATCTCTGTCTTCTTCAACCTAGGCTACTTATATGCGTAAACACTAATTTAATCACTTCTGTATTTTTCTTGCTCAAAATCCTTCTTCCAGAAAATGCAGGCGATACGCATAGCATTTCGGCGGACAAGAGCCTGCCGAAGACTGTTTTCGATACAGTCGGCCACTTCCTCATCAGATGAACCAACAGTCGTTCACAAGATGATGCCATCGGAAAATTTTATGAAAAAGTTCATCAAACGGCCATCCCATCGAGACAGACTTGCCTCACTGATCTCGGAAGTAGATGTAAGATTTCATTTCAAAACTAAAAGGAAAAAGAAAACGCTGGAGAATCGGTTCTCTTGCTTATCTATGTAGATAGAATAGTAGATCCGTTTTTTGATATAGTGTGATTGAGTACAATATGCGCGCGTAAACTCGCAAGCAAGTTCTCGGCATTGTGTGGGTTTCCGCGCAAGTGTTGTCCACACTGCAGGGACACTATAATGATTGTCAAAATTACCCAAGTGCAAGATTGTAAAATTTCCAACAAATTTCAGATGTTTATGGATATCTTCGGAAAGGATTCTCTGCCCGACTTTGATGACTCTACGTGGACCACGTTCTTTGGAACCTGGTCAGTTGAAGAACGTTGTAACTTCCTGGATTATCTGCGTCGCAGTCGAACTTCAGCGAGTCCCTCTTCCACTCCAGAAAGGGAGAAGGCAAGTAATTGTGAGTGCACTCATAGTGCTCTTTTTGCCATGAGTTGTCCCTGTTTGATTGGAAACTTCTAGATATCAGTCTTAAACAAGCAGAAAGAGGAACGTGGTGAAATGGTTTATGCTCCCGATTTCGTTAGTCTCTTAGAATTACGTGGACAGGATTTTCGTAGTGAGTAAGCCCTCTCTATGCAAACTCATATCCGAATTTTTTTTCTGAAGGAACAATCGACCGCATGTATGGCAGCCGGTTACTCGCAATGAAGAGGAACGACGAAAGTTTACCAAAACTTGTGGTTGACTGCCGCTTTCTGGCAGAGTATAGCGTTGTTATCCAGAGCTCTTTTGCTAGGTACGCTGGGAAGTCTATATTTCCATACGTAGATTATCTCCAGGCAGATTCAAACGTTACACGATAATAACTGGACTTCGCGACTTCCATTTGATATCACTCTAGCAAACTTTCGTCCAGATAGTCGCCTCGCAGAAATTGTGAAAAGGTACCTGTTGTATAGTTTAATCAAATTGTTATCGTTTTCTAAATTTACGAATTGATCACACCAACCTGAAAAAGATCTCGGACACAAGCTCTGAAAATGAACCTGTTTTAGTCATTGTCGCACCCTATGCTTTCTTTCTTCCATTCCAAACTAGATTTGGCCATACTTTACTAATGCAGTGTTATAAGTGTTACTCTATTACCATTGGTACCAGTGGTACCAGTCTTATGTTACCAGTATTACTGTTGTTACCAGTGTTACCGGTATCAGGTAACCTGGTAACAGTTCTACAACATCAGTAACTCTAGTAACACTGCTATAAGCTCCTGCGAGACGAAGGCGGTTGGTTCGATGTGCAACGCGGTTGCGACATGGCTGCGTCACAGCAGCGTCACAGCCGCGTCACAGCCACGTCGCGCCTCGAACCAACCGCCTTCGTCTTGCAGGAGCTTATACACGGGTAAATTGGTAACACTGTAAAGTATGGCCGAAGCCTAAGGGTTCGGCTCATACATCATCGCTGCTACCTTTGTTACTGCTGTTCATGGGTAAAACGGGATAACCGAGTAATTTATGGCTTAACCCCAAAGAATTTCTCATTTTTTGACCCATGCCAATTTCAACCCGATCTCGGCATGATCATCCTTTCAATGAACATGTTTTTAGGCACTGGTTCTTCCACTATGGACCTCCTTCCGCGAAGGCTGAGTTCTCTCCGCACATTTTCGCTCCTAGCCTGACTACCAAATCAATTGCTGATGCCTGCAGTGTAGACCCTGCCGGTAAGTTGTAGCGTTCTCTGTATATGACTTTCATGACTTGATTTGATTATTTTCGCAGAGATCATGTACATATCATGGCGTGCAAAACAATTCTTGCCCGAGGTTCCTCCTTCAAACGTCAGAGCTGTAGTCCTGTGTGCGAGTAACGACTACCAACCATGGTCAAGCAGCGTTTCTGCGGCGCAAAAAGACAACATTACGGCGTACAGGATACCGTTGGAACGTTACGTCAGGTGGTTATTTGAATTCGTTCATCTTCTCGGATTTTGCTGTGGTATCATCTAACAGATTTTATCTCTTAGGTTCGAAAGAATGACTAAGGTGCTTTCTCTGAGCTCTTCTTCTTCTGTTCTGCGGTCCTATTTCCGAGGTGACGATCTTGGCCCCGCGATTCGCAAAGCATTTGTCAACCCAAAAAGAGAGAAGTCTGAGATTTTTGGTAGAAACGACAGAGAACTTTTTGAGGTGAGCCATAACTGCCAGGTTACTGTGCGAATAGCTGCTTTAATCGAAAGACGGCTTATTGACTAGGAAGCCTGTGTGACACTAATATTGAGAGGTCATATACTACGTTGCTGCATAAGTTCTGTCCGTTTTTTGTTGCTTTGTGTTCGAAGCAGCCCTTCTGAGGGATCTTCGCGTTTGATGCGTCGTTGGTACCATCAAGAAGTGTTCTTTTTCTGATAAATATCGAATAGTAGAATTTCCCTTTGGTAAGATGGCCATAATCTCACCTAGAAGATAAGTTCTTGGAAATTCTTCTTAACTTGCTAGTGAAGTCAGGCCAGTTGTGCCATCATCAAAAATAGGTAGATGGGCTAGCTTATGCACAAATTTAGTTTCATGTAACAGTCATAATGCATACAGAATTTTGATGCCAAAGACTATTGCTGTTAATGATTGTTCTATGAGGCACAACACTCTGTGAAGGAAAATTGATGAATTTTTAGAGGCTAGAGTAAGGCAGGGTTCATACTGAGCCGCACAAAGCGGCACAGCTCCAGCACAGCGCTCGAATTGTGCGCTGTGCTGGAACTGTGCCGCTTTGTGCGGCTCAGTATGAACCCTGCCTAAGGCAAGAGCAAGCGGGGCCCACCCACCAGTTGCTTCTTCACCGCCTCGACAATAAAAACAATCACTGATCAAAAGACGTTAATGAGTTGCTAGAGTGATCAAAAAGCTTGCTAGAGTGATCAAAAAGCACTCTTTTTTATGCTGTTCAAAAATTCTCTACTCATTGAAGACTCGATGGACTCCATTTGGACATGAATTACTTTTTGGGGTTTTCGCTATCTACTGATGGCTTCTAAATGTGCCCATCAATTTTTATGAAGCAAGCGCTATGTAAAAAACAAACAAGTTCAGATACTCTATGAAATCATTAGATTCTTTCATTTTCTCATTTGCGTTTTTATTAAGAGGTAGTATCTCTCTCATAGTCGAAAGCTTGCCTGACTAAAGGAAATCGAATCTATCGAAAACCTTAATTTTGAAAGAAATCATAATATTTTAAACTCAAGAATTACATAACGGCCAGAGATTATGCAGCAACGTAGATAGTAGTCTTGGGATGTTTTGTGAGCCGTAAATTCTGGCTATTTATCGCTTTTGCACATATATGGAGTTCTAGCGATTTAAAGCTGTTGTCCAAGAAGCAATAGCGAAAGCGGAAGCGGAAGCACTTCCTCTATCGTTCAAGAAGAAAAGTGCAGATTTGCCCAAGATGAAGAAGCCTAAGGTGCATCGGTACTCCAGAGAAGAACGAAGGAAAATGCGAGAAGGAGAGGCTGTTTAGTAAAGCGCATAGTTTTGTACAATATCGTTATTGTTGAGTTTGTTATTGAAGTGTAAATAAATTTATCAGTTTTTTTTTGCGTTTGGACATCTCAACAATTTCTATGAAACTTTTAGTGGGCATACCCCTCGCACGGAACATCATCATCTTTTCAAAATGTGAGGATGCAACTCTTCAACACTTCGGAAGATGATGTATTGACATGTTCAGTTCGTGCTTTTTTGGTGCTTTCAATCCCCAGCTGGCTATAACAAGCAACTTCATTTATGATCTATGTTGACGACCTATCTTCCATCATTCTCTGGATGTTCTTAGAAATTTCCGAAGAAATGTACGGTGAACAAGGAACTCTGCTCGAAAAGCTTGAAATTTTCTGCATTTTTACAACAAAGTAGTGTCCAACGCACGCAATCCATAGTTCATTCTTTGCTCACGACTCGGTTAGGGTTTGTTTCACTGCAAACTTGCAGGACCTTACGTCATACCACTGCACCCAGCATTTTGAGTTTTGTAACATTATTGGAAATCAGCTAGTTGTCTGGCCATTGGAGCCTTGACGAAGACCATTTCTTATATATGGGGTAAATCTAAACTTATTTTGCTTCTTACAAACAAGCCAATTAGGTTTGGCGTTTATTTTCATGGAAACGTTATTCCGAAACAAATACAATGTCACAATCGCCCCTCGGAATTATTCCGGCCCGGGCGTGGAAGGATTTGGAGAGAAAGTGTTTGCTTAGGTGAATAAATAATTTTTTCTTGAAATTGTTTTGAATTTTTATGAGTAGAATGTGCTGCATTCTCACACTTATAAGTTAGCCACGCTTTCTATAAAAATTCTGGGATGCTTCCCAAGTGTCCAGCGGATCCATGGGCCTCCAATTTTGACAAGGAATGATGGTTAGTCGAAGCCTTTTGCCATGACTTGTATACGAAGTTGGAGGGCGCAAAATGCTGATTCCAAAGCTGTTCTACTTATCTGCGCAGCATTCCTGGACGAGGAGTTATGAGCGTTTGAAGGAGCAAATAATGAATGTTTTTTTTTGGGATAAAAATAGTTGCTAAAATTTTCCCAGCGCTTGAATGAGACAGCCAGAGTGCGGATATATTTCACCTAAGAGTATTTATTTTATAGAGTGCTGGAAAAATACTGTTACTTGCACATTCGTTTTTTTTTTCTCCAGCAAACGCTCACAACTTCTCGTGCAGGATTGCGCCGCAGATAATGAAGTCAGCTTTGGAATCAGCGTTCTATGCCCTCCAACATGGTATATGGTATACAGCCCATCCAAAAGGCCAGTACGACCAACCATCCTTCTTTTGTGAGAGAAAAGGGCGTGGCGGCAGTCACCAGAGTTTGTCGGAAAATATGATTTTTTGGATTCATTTTGAATTTTTACAATAGAGCTAAGTTGCTTCCTCACTTTTAGATCTATAAACCACGTTAACTGCTCATTTCCAAATATTCGCTAGCTCCAAGAATGAAGCTGGAAATTTTTGGGTACTTGAATTGTGTGTCTACTAATATCACGGTAAACAACCTCTCAATCAATCCGCTTCACCCACTGCACTCCTGTATCTAGGAAATATCAGCCTGTTCAATCTGATAATTTTCCTCAACATCTCAGTAACCTGTAAGCCTTACAGCATCCGCAGAAGGACACCATTTTAGCATAGCGAGCTCTGCGTCTAGTTATACGCCATTTTATTGGAATAGCAACCGGAAATTGCGGTCTTGACATACGTCGGTCGTGAGCTCGGCCAAAGTAGTCTCTACATCATGGCTTGCGGTTCACTTAGAATTATCACGCTTCTGCTTTTCTTGCAATCTCACTCTAGGAACAGATTTCTGGTAATCTTCAGAATTTATGGCGACTGCTCTTGCATTTTATTAGACTTCATCAACAATTCGCTCGCATTTTCCGTACAATTTTTTATCAGTAAATTTTGCTTCAATTAGTATTATGAGTATGTGTCTCTGGGAGCTTCCTGCTTCATTTATCTATTTATATATTTATTTGATACGCACAAGGAGTGCCGCATCTAGAACAATCAGGAAGACCTAAATAAGACCTAAACAGCAATAAGTGAAAGATGACATCCGATAAATTAGCTCAAGTCTAGTCACCAAATATTTTGGTTAATAGTTTGGAAGAAGAGTAAGGGATTGAGCTTGTATAGAGTTCAATATGAGCGGAGGCTCAATGGAGTATTGCTCAACGCTCTAGCAACTTTCTTGTTCAATATATTAAATTCCTGAACTTGAAAAAATTTGAGACTTCCAACTCGTAAAAGCGGGCGGAGGAGGTCATTTCTTGAACATTTCAAAATTTCTAAAAAACCATGTTTTCTCACCCTTAATACTTCCTTTAGTTTATCCGTCAGCAATGCTGGGAAGGCAAATTTCGTCCACTCAAATTTTTATGGAAAAAAATGCGTTCAGCCCCAGAGATGCTTCTACCTCATTGTAAAATCGAAAAATGTCCGACCTATTTTGTGGGAATTATGTGCTGTTGATGATTTATTGACATAGTTCTGGGCATATATCTGCGATATTTACGACTTTCATGAACCAAGGAATAAGGCAAGGCTGCCTGCCTGACTGAAGAAGTAAAGCATGAATTTAATAGTTGGAAAGTACGCCTTGGTTTTTTAATCTCTCAACTCTCGAACTTGCTATTTGGAAAAAAGAACTTATTTTCAGGTCATCAGAGCTTTGTAATATACAACAATCATTTCAGATTCAACTGACAATAAAAAGGGTTTTGCATATTTTCAGGAAATGAGTTCAGGTAAAAAGAAAGCGCTGTTTTTTCGCATTAATTCAGTATCCTGTAAGTGAACGAAGAGACTTGAAGCGTTTGGAGATAGGTCATTTTACCAAACTTTATGCCCTTCATTTTTATCAATCCAATGATGCATGCTTATGATTTCTCTGGCAGTGAGCATTAAGTTGTTGATAAGAAAGCCAGTTTGAGGGAATTCATATGGCTTAGTCCACATTACGATCTGTGTCAGGCATTCTCTCTTTTATTTTGGAAGAAGAGGGCGAAGAGTGCATTTGGATACGCCCGCCTTCGGCTTGCTTCCGTCGCTGAATGGGCCTTGTTAAAAGCCAAGCTGACGATCTGTTTTTTGAGGTCTTTGCTTGCTGAGACGCATATGTGGTATCTAAATATTTCTAAAATGTTTATTTGAAGCTCTTACAACTTTTTCAAAAATTAGTATCCCATGACCGGGTTCATACACTCAGTCCTTATTCTATTGGCAAAAACTACTTTGAGTCTCGCTCTTTTTTTCGGAGGATTGCATACATATTGTAGACTCTGAAAGAAGAGAGCGAATTGTCATTTGTCGGTTTGTTCTGAGAGAATCATGTTGGATCTGCTTTTTTTGTGCTTTTTCCGCTCAGTCAAGATAATTCCGATTAGAATGAGAGTAATATAGACCAAAAAAGTTTAAGCTGTCAGAAAAAAAAGAGTGACAAAACCTTTGTTGTATACAGGCACTTGTGAGCAAAATTAACCAGTGCGTACCTCTAGCGCGAGCGTGCTATCTCCTACGTATATCTGAAGCAAGCAAAACACTATCATGTCGAGGACAGTCACTACATTTTCTGACAGACTTCAAATCAAGAGCAAGCAATGCCAGCAGAAAGCAAACTCAAAAATAGCTCAGGACACCTATTCACTACATTCGCTGTCGGGGAACGACGAGAGGACTCATAGAAAAAAAACGCTCTAAAACATCTCTTTTTTTAGTCAACCTGCTATTGCAGAGAAAGTCATCGTTTACTTGACTACAAAGGCATGCGCTTCTCTTCATTGCTAAAGTATTTTTACTGCTCGTGCAGTACTTGAGCCGTTCAATAGACTAAGCTCACTTCAAACTTCAAGTCTCCGACTCTGTTCTAAGCTGGTCGTCCTTTACCACCCAAACAAGAAATAGCTAAAATTTACCGCTGGAAACGTAAGGAATACTCATTCTGCAAAAATGCTCACCAAAATGTTTGCTAGCGCTAGGGACGAATAACAATACTTTTTCAAATCTTGCAAGGGAATTATAATTGGCCGAAGTGGCGTTTCCATCTGAATTGCATATGTCTTATGGAGCATGTACTCTGGTTTCAAATCTGCTTTATTAGCAAAGCTCTTCTGGAAGGGACGTTTTGGGAAATTTCTGGAGTAAAAATTTGAGGTACGAATTGGCTACGATGAAATTAGCTGTCGAGATCTTTCTGGCGCTTGAAAGGATTGATAATCGGCATGAGTTCATTAAACTGAAGGTATTGATTGCAGAAAGCGCCTCGGCAGTTACTGTGGCCCCATTTGAGATCACAGACGAATTCTGAATGATTTTATTGCAACCTAGTGTTCAAAATTTTGTCACAAAAAATCCCCAAGAATTCCATTCCAAGAGCGCTTTGCAAATATCGAAAGCATATCTGGGAATTAGCATTCCATGCTCTATTAGGTGGTGTGCATTTCATACGGAAACGCCACTTAGGCAAGTATTCTTTCCTTGTTGGTGCAAGAGTATCTGATGGTTCCACTCTGAACAGTCTTGCACCAAAATCTGAAAGAAGTGAGAGTCGGTAGCCGCGCAACCAATTTTTTTCTACAAAGCTCATTCAATTCCTATAAATCTCACAATCGATATTGTTCATTTGTGCAATTTCTTAATTCTCGCAGACCATTTGCAAATGTTTCGACACTCATTTCTGTATTGATTTTGATTACAAGTAACCATTTACTTTCTTAAATCAAACTCCGAAGACTCGGTATTTAAGAACCATTGCTTATTGCTTTACGAAAATATTAGGTTGGAAACTAAGTTTTGCAACTGGTCTCATAACTTCCCTCTCACTCAACATGGCGCACTCAAATTTTGCCACTGCGTTGGCTGTTACGTAAGCTACAAGTGCAGCTGCTGCCCTGCCAAATTCTGACGTCATAGTGAGGGTTACGATAGGTGTATGGTATGAAGGGGAAAAATTTAAAGGTTGACGGATTTGGCTGAAACTTGGCACAGGGGTGTTATTCGACATGCTGATCACGAAAACGATAGTGAAATTGCGTGATAAGGGCTTTTTTGTAGGATTACTGTAGGTGCACGATATGGGGTCTCACCCTAAACAAGGAAAAAGGCGTTGATTCAACAATTGAATGTGATATTCGCTCTTGGCAGGTCAAATAACCTTACTACATAGTAAGGTTATTTGACCTGCCAAGCGCGAATATCACATTCAATTGTATGGCTTTGGCTGAAACTTGGCACAGGGGTGTTATTCGACATGCTGATCACGAAAACGATAGTGAAATTGCGTGATAAGGGCTTTTTTGTAAGGTTAATGCAGGTGTATTATATGGGGTCTCACCCTAAACATTGGAAAATGGCGTTGAATCAACAAATGAATATGATATCCGCGTTCGGCAGGTCAAATAACCTTACGATGTAAAGTCTCGGCGGAATTTGAGCTTCGGACTCTTTAGTCATTGACGGTCGTCCCCAGCAGCTCTTGCGTACATGGACTCTTTCGACTTTATGAGGACGCCAAATCTCGACATGCCCATAAATTTTGTTTCTTTCTCAATAGATTAAAGGAGTCAACCTCCAGGAATAATTTGTAGACGAATCCGGATTACTGCGCATGGTCTAGGCTGCCAAAGGCTTCATTTCAGCTTGAAACCCCAAAAATTGTCAAATTTCACTAGTTTTCGAAAAACGCCTGTAATTTTCTATTTCGTGTTCAAAATTTAGACAATTTGTGCTCGCTTGTAGCTCACATAGCCTCCTATATAATGCCAAAGTTTGAGTGCGCCATATCCAAAAAGAGCGAAGTTATGGAACCAGTTGCAAAACTTAGTTTCCAGCCTAATATTTGTTAGAATCTTGAAATCTCATTTTGATCCTTATCGTTCAAAGATCACGAAAATTTCGATCCATAGTTTCTTAAATCCTAATTCCACTTCGTACTCAAGAAAAGGAGAAAGAACAGCCTTGGCTATTGCATAGCAAATGCTTCATTAAATCTACTTCACTAAATGGGATACGGCAGTCAGTTTATAAATGTGCTTTGAATTACTGAGAGCTGGATTCTACCTTATCCATGCTCAGAATAGTTTTGAAAGCTTGCAAGAACTGCAAAACATTACCGAATAAGAGCTGTCAATGCAGTCATAAATGATTTAGATATAAGGCTTTCGATCTAGAACAAAAGTCTCAATTACTTTCTATTTTCATAACTTTTTTTGCAGCTGACAGTGAGTTATTCATGCGTATTTCGGATCTAAGCTCTTGCTGTTGACATTAAAGCAAAACTCTTCGAAACTTTCTATCATTTCTGATTGACGTACTTCTCACAGTTAGTTTTTGTAGCGCGTTGAATGACATTTCACTCTCCTCAGTTGTTTATCCTAGGAAATCTTTTCATTTCTTTGTCAAAAGTGCAGACAAACTCTCTTTTTTGGTTTAGACGATCACGGCGTAGCACAATTGACGGAAAGTCGTCAGACATCACTCGGTGATTTGATTGAAAGCTTTATTTGTAAATGTTGTCAGATATCAAGATTTTCAAAATTGTTTTGGTTGAAGTCAAATTTTCCGGGTTATATATTGGCGTCGAGGTCATGCGAATTTGCAAAACTTGTTCGAGAAGATAGCTTTTCCTGCTTTCCATCTTGTCAAACTCTTCAAAGTATAGACAGTTGGAATAAGTTTATGACAATTCAAAGAGAGCGTCCAGGCAACTCTGAACCTATGGGGATTTTACGTGGAAAGTAATTTTAGGGCCCTAACTAATCCGCTGCCCAACCTGCAGCTCAAGTAGTGCTCTAACGGGTGAGATATCCTCCTCAAAACTGGACCACTTGAATTAGTTGCATGGATTCATGGCGCGACTCACCAGTTTCGCGCGGGTCCTGAATCCATGCGAATACGATCGCGGGGTCCAGTTTCGAGAGGAAGCCGTTAAAGCACTACCTGGGCTGCCGGTTGGGCATTGGCTTAGTTAGGGTCCCAAAATTACTTTGCACGTAAAACCCCCATAGGTTCAGATTTGCCTGGACGCTGCCTTTAAGTAGAATACAGTCAAAATTAAATCAGAGGATTACCAAATCAATGGAAAGATCTACGGTAGATCTACGGTATTTTGGGTTGCGTGATGTTGCGTTTTTTTTTGATGAGAACTCCTATTTATGCTAATTCTGTCCATTGAACCGAAAGATCATTTCAGGCATTTTGTTTTTTTCATAAACTTTTATTGTAAAGTCAACGCTTTTTGGCGGAATCCAATATGGCAGTTACTTTCTGACGACCGATATATAATAGTATGTACTTTCGAGATTTTCAGTCCTTTAGGGTTCAATTTCAGTCATGGGTCCTACTAAGCGCTCGAATGTATTCGATTTCATTTTAGGCAGTTTTTCAGTCCATTTCTCATATCTCAAGTGACTCGACGCTGACAACTCGCCATAAAATGCAAAGAGAGTGTGGGAGCCAAACCTTGTGGGCGAATAAACTGCTAGAAATGTTTTGTTCATACTTGCTGTTATCATCCTGTTTCTTATTTATTTTTCCTTCTGCACTTTTTATTCCATTTAAACATAGGACAACTCCTCCTATTTAGCTTCCTTTTTATGTGTGCAACCTTTCACCCTGTACTTCTAATTTGGCGTTCTTCTAATCTCATAGCTCATAAACCCGCTAAAGCATTTGCTTTGGCGTTTGACAGAAACCTAGGAACACGCTACGCTACGCTTTTCTATGCGCTTCCTGTAACTTTCTGCTGGAAGCGAGTATAAAACTTCGACATCTCAAATTACTAGGAGATTCACTTCATTATCAAGGTAGCACACATGAAGGGGCGCAGCTTCAGTGGTAGGCTAGTGATTTCTCAGCTGAAGTTGAACAGAGCTCCTTCCGATACTAATTCCATTCTTGAAGTTAAGAAGTTCAATCTAATTGTGATAGGTCCATTCCAAGTCTCTAAGACTGTTCTGAAGTCGATAAGAGCCTTCACTCCGATTACCTTTAAGGCTAATCTTTCACCCCATTCGAAATCTCGTGGATTTCACAAACTTAGCTCATTTGCACGCCTTCATGTCGAGGAAGTCACGCTCTTTCGAAGGATCCTAAACGTAGGCTCGTAGAATGACTGCAGGCTAAGCTGCAAGCCTGTAAATCGGTACAATTCGTTGGTGAGGTGCAGGTGAGATCCACGCACTTCCAAAAGCTGTTTCCAGCAAAGAAACTCACTAGCACACGTCCGATGCATGGAGAATGGTAAAGAATATCCATTTTATCTATAAAGCTTTGATGTTTCATCTTCTGTTTGGAAGAGAGAATTGAAATCTCATTTCTAAAGAATGCAAAAAAAATTTTTAGCTTGTGCTTTTTTAAGAAGTAGCCTAACTAGGTTATATAGCCCTTGATAAGCTCTCTATAACAGTATGTTCATTTCGTTGGCTTACTAGTGTTTTCGCTTGAAAGGAAATTTTCGCTTTCTAAGAATTGTTGTCCGCGACTTTGGGACGCGGCCATTTTTGGACTTTTTTTGGTAAAAGATTTCTCACTTTTTTAGGTTCCAGATTTCCGTAAAGCGTAATATATAGTCACGTGAGCGCAAATACTGAATAGATCTTTTTCAACCATAACCAACGTTGTTGACTCCGACTCTTTCATCAATGCATGATTTGCTTGAAATTGTTTTTAAGAGAATCCTCCATGGGAGTTTGGCCATGGAAGAAAAAAATTCTCTTTGGATGGGTTCCGAGTACGTGAATACCTCAATATCCTACTTAAGCTAAACTTCGAAGAAGATTGTTTATTATTCTGATATGTCGCTCAAGACGAAAACAATTTTATTTAATCCTTTATTTTGAGCACCCAAAAAACATGGCAATCATAGCATTACACATGCATTTAGGCCCATTATGGGTTTTGGTGTTAAATAAGTGAGGGATTTGTTTTCTCAAATTTTTAGTGATAAAGAGAGCATTTCTAACCTGGTTCAGTTGTAAAATGCATGCGGTGGCTCTCTTCTTGCAGTCTCTTCCCCAAGCGCGATTGCTTATTCAAATAGTGAAGGTGCTGTTGATGCTCGGCTCGGACTTACTGACCTGGAAATTATGTGAAAGTTCAATGGCTGTCCTTTTCCGCGTTGAGTGAGTGCAAACGGAGTCTACATCGCTTGAGTTACCTGGGAGAACTCCCATCAGGTTTTTCTTCATCTAGAATAAAAGCTATTCAGGCGTATGTGAGCGTTACATCAGTGGCTATTTTTGGTCCCATATGTAAATACACGTGTTCACTCAAAGGCTGATATCAGTTTTGGGACGCGTTTATAGCTTTGTACATGCATTTCTTTATTCTTCTTCCTTTTTTTTCGCATTTTGTCGTCAACTTACCTTTTCTTTTCTTCTTTTTAACGCTTGCGTGAAATTTCCGCTGATGTTATATTAGGTGGTAAAGAAAGTTCCCGGGCACTTTCAGAAATTTCATTTTCTAGCCCAATTTACTTTCGAATGGATTTGAACGAGAAGTTTTTTCTACTGTTCGGTAAAAGTAGGCTTAAGCTTTTCAAATCCGCGTCTGATTCTTATCGGCATTAAAACACGCCTGATCTGCACATCATGAAGTGAAGTCTTTCCAACCATAAAAATTTCACAAATTTCCTTCCTGCCACAATTACTTGTGCATTTCAAAGAATTTTGCCCAAATCATGGGTGATCTGAATGAGGAGCCTGTTAACTTTCGACCCGCAGCTGCATTCGAGTTTTGCCATTTGCGCTCAGAATCACAAGCTGACGAACTTGCCTCTGAGTGCAACTCTTTTCACATTTGACGGCGCTTCTGCGCGGATCGTCACGCCTCGTTGGGTTTAAAAGATATTCAAGGCACCCCAACATTGTTCGTAGTAAACAAATACTTGGTTCGCCCTCTACAGACCTAAAAGTCACTTACTCGAAAAGCGGCGCATTTCGGGGGGCAAAATATGGTCGATTTTTTGCATTATTTTACACAGTATAGACAATGGGAAGGCACTGGATTTAGGGCGAAGTCTCGCAATGCATGCTGGAAGAGATTACGTATTATGAAGAGCCTGCGTAAGTTTTTCTTATTAGATGACCTGGAAGAAACGAAAGGTATCCTTCATTCTTTTGCATAATCTCATTTTGTATAAGCTTTCATCCCTGCTTCAAGATCTTGCTGTGAGTGTGTCAAACCCCTGTTTGATTTCAAAGTTCTTTGCAGATTGCCGAAACTATTTTTCAACCACTAAAGTCAAACGAATCTGTAAGAAATTTTTCGAAACTGATCGAAATGTTTACGAAATGCTATTAATCGCGTTTTCGTGGATTTTTGATTTTCAACATAATTGTTTTAATTTGGTTTCAAGGTAATAAAATATAGCAATCCATGCAACTATCCATAATATTTCCTTCAAATTTCGTGGAAAATCACTTTTACGATATTATCAAGCACTATTTCTTTCTCTTCAACAAATACATATAAACGAGTTTTTGTGGTTTTGCTGAGCTGTAAGGAATACGGAAGCGATAAAGTTCACATAGACACCCAGTCATGGTATTCTTTGCTTGACAGTCAACATTTCGGACCATCATAGATAGGCCAATTATCATGATCGGCTTTATTTGCTCCCTTCAGAGCCACAAAATCACGCGACCCACTTCAGCTGTATCGAAGATCTTTTCGTCTTTTGGTCTTTGAACAACTTTATGTTACGGTTTTGGATTCTTCTCTTGAATATTTAGGTTGTGTTACTTTCGGAATTTAGTTTCTTTCGGACGGTTACATAACACGAAAAAAAAGTGAGTAAAAAAATGACCATTTGTCCGTTAGTATTTAGTGTTTGCTAGCTTGCTGCATTACATTTGAAAAAAAATTTGTTTTCAGTCAGTCGTTTTAGAATGTGCAAAATCTTCAACAAAGTATCAATAATATTTATATTAATTAATGCAAGGTTTCTCAGAAAATGTGCCTACTTTTTGATTGTTAATAACTCTCTTGTCATGATATCTACCGAAAAAGTTTAGGTACCATTTTGTAGAGCTGGGTTGAACTTAGATTAACAGCATGATGGAAGTTACCAATCTCTTTTCATTACTGTAAGATTACGGTAGGAACTCGCAGCATACGGCGCCACTGTGAGATAGAGCATTCAAAATTTTTTTTTTCAAAAAAGTTCGAAAAATTGTGTAATAAGGTATTCATGCATGCTGATTTCACAACAAACTTTTTGCGCGTTCGCAGATCTTTTCAAATAGCGTACTCTAAGTTTTCACTAATATCAGAAATCGGTTTCAAAGGTATATCTTGCATAACTTATGAGAAAAGCGTTAGTGAGGTCTAGTTTCATGTTTGTAATCAGCAGCTCTGGTTAATTTAATGAAAAAGCTTTCGGCTTTTTTAGTTCTTTTCTAGGGTTGTAATATGATTCTTTATAACACAAAAAACTTTACAAATTTCCTACCCTAATCTACACTAATATAAAGAGAAAGGTAATTCGCTACATACTGTGTCTAAATCGACGCCTGCTACACAAATGGTGCCTAAAGCTTTTCAAAAAACTGCTTGACAAGAGAGTAATTAACAATCAAACATTAGGC